>CAUYQU010071299.1:0-29261 GCA_963574635.1 Cheracebus regulus | reverse complement strand
TGTGGCTCCTTCGCCGGGAATCTCCCAGTCTGTGGGCATCAAAAATTCGTCTGCAATTGCGGCATCCACTCGTTCTCTGCGCTTTCACTGGGAGCTACAATCCTGAGCTGCTGCTACGTGGCCATCTTGGATCTCTCTCCGCCTGGTGATGAAGTTTTTCTGTTTCTTAGTTTTCCTTTGGCCGATGCCCGTTCCCCACAGAGCTGGACCTTCCCGGGTTCGCTGTGCTTGCTGTGGAACTCTCAGTCCTCAGCACTTCCAATTGCTGTTTTCCTTGTGGGGATGGGACCAGCCGAGCCCGTCCATCCCGTATACTCTGCACTAGGAAGCGCCCGCTGGGGCACCAGCAAAACAGCCGCACCGGCAAAAAGAGTGACGCTGGTGACCCATGTGGCTCCTCTGCCTGGGATCTCCCAGTCTGTAGGCAACAAAAATTCATCGGAAAGTGCGGCATCCACTCATTCTCTGCGCTTTCACTGGGAGCTACATTCCTGAGCTGTTGCTAATCAGCCATCTTGGATCCCTCTCCTCGGAAATTTAAAACTTGTTTAAAACAAGTCTAGTGTGTGCAAGGAGAAATGCAAACTACAATTACAGAAGTTAAAAAATTATAATGACCAAAAAAACACTACATATCAGCATCTATGAGGTGTATATAAAGCAGTGCTGAGAGGAAAATTTATTGAACTAAATGCTTTTATCAATAAAAGTGCAAAGATTGAAAATACATGAATTAAATTTCAAGTATCAAAAACTGGATAAAAGGACAATAAAATAAATAAAAAATAAGCAAAGGGAAATAATGATAAAAGCAGAAATTAATAAAGTAGGAAACTTTAAAATTAATTATATTAATGAACAAAATTTCTAGTTTGTTGAAAAAATTAGGAAAATAGACAAATCACTAGATAATTAGCTCAGGAGAAGTAGGAGAATGCACTAACAAACTAAGAAATATTCAGAAGGAAATAACTATTGAAACAAAAAAATAAAATTACAACATTTTTTTAGACCTCTATGCAAATAAATTTGCAAATAAATAAAGCCTAGAAAAAATGACAAATCTTTTGGCAAACTATGGACTGCCAAAATTGAATCCATTAGAGTTAAAATGTTTAAACAGAACAGTTTCATAGAAGCAATAGTTATTGAGAAACTGCTTCACAAAAAAAGCAGCAGGTGCAGTTGTTTCACAGGAGACTTCTACCAAAACTTCAAACTTCTTCTTGAAAAGGAAGAAAAATATTGTAACTCCTTTCATCTACAAAGTATAACACATACTTAAACTAGATAAGGATAATATTAAAAAAATTATAGACCAATGTCAGTCAGAAAAGTCAATACAAAAAAACTAAATCAGATACTTGTAAACAGAATCTAACAAGATGTGAAGAAAATAATACACCATTAGCAAATTGGATTTATAACAAAATTCCAAAGTAGGTTTAATATTAGGAAATCCATTTATCTCATAAAAAATATTAATAGATCTTAGAGGAAAAGCATTATTATCTCCACAGATACTGCAAAAGCCATTGGAGAAAATACTCACCCATGTGAAAAGTAAAAAGACATCCAAGATACTAAGAAATAAGAGATATTTTTAACATAAAATATTCATAACCTTAGTCCTAAATCCAGTGTCTAATTGAATGGAGAAATACTAAAAGCATTTCCAATAAGATCAAAAACAAAACAAAAATGCCCACTATTTCTGCTCTAATTTAACATTATATTAGAGATATTACTCAAATGTAATCAGGGAAGAGAGAAAAAATACAGATATAAATGTGGTTAATAATAATAGTATATCTGGAAAATTTCAAAGAATCAATGATAAAACTAATTCAAATAATAAATCAATTCAGTGAATAAGTAGAACAAAACATTAAATTTAAAATTTGTGCCTTCATATTTGTTTCACAAAAATGTGAATATACTTAACAGTTCTGAACCGTACACTTAAAAATTGATAGGATAGTAAATTTTATATTATGTGCTTTTTACCACAACAAAAAAAAAATCTATGTTTTCATGTTCAAAAATAATAAAGGTGGGATATAATGGTAGAGAATAAAGATGGCTAACTAGAAGCAGATAGTGCACTTGGCTCTCATGAAAAGCCAAATTTCAAAGCAGTTTTAAATTTCCAGGTGGAAGAGTCTTTCTGGGTGTTTTTGTTTTGTTTTAGTTAGTCATACCTATTTTTATTGTGTTAGCACCTGTATTGTTTATAACATTTCTATTTTATAAAATCACAGATTATTTTGGTGACCAATTGATCAATTTTCTAAATGGATGAAACAGAATGGCTAGTGAACACTAGCTCTTCAAATGGATCATCCAGGAGAACACATTGGGACACATAACGGGAGCAATGGGACACATGGAGAATAGAGAGGAGTGAAGCAGGGCAGCCACCCACCTGGAATTGGCACACTGGCAGGGGAAGCTCACTACCACAGGGAAAGGGTGAGTGAGGGAGAGCCCCAGGGACCCACAATTCCTCCACTGACCTTTGCAATCCTAGGAATGGGAGATCCTCCCAACCCCCCAGGTCTCCAGACTGACAGAAAGAGACACCTGGAGTCTGGACAGAGCCATCACTCAAGGTCATGTGAAGCCCCAAGGATCTTGGATCACTGAGCACCCTGGCACCAGCTTGCATAGACCTGCCAACAAAGAGGGGCGGGCTCTTTCACATGCCCCTAGGATAGAGACTGCCTCCACAGTGATGAGTAGATGGACTGCAGGCCCCACCTCTGCTGCTCCTTACCTGACAGGGCCTCCCAAATGTGATCTGCAGCACAGCCATTTCACCATCCCCTGAGCACTCCAGCCAGTCTTGGCTCAGCATTTCTCTGGGGTGGAGCTCCCGAAGAAACTCACGGGCCCTCTTCCATTGCTGTGGCCATGGTACCTGCCCTTTGCTGCCCACAGGCTAGGGAGGGAAGAAAGAGCCTGATTGCTTTCACTGGTACCTTCAGCACAGAGCACTTATGCATCTGCCTTATGTAGAAAGATGACAGACTTATTTAAACAAGAACCATCTCTCACCAGGCTCTTCAGCAGGCAGGCTCCCCTTTCACCTAACTGTTTGGCCACCCACTGCTTGTTCCTGTAGGGTAACTGCCCAACCCCCATATGATCACTCTGATAAGCTGAAGCATTTTTCTGGGGTGGAGGTCCCTGAAGCAATTGATAGGCCCTCTGCCATTGCCTGCCACCACAGTCCCCACCCTTAGTGCCCCCAGGCTGGGGAGGAAACAAAGAGCCTGAGCCCTTGCGCAAGCCTCCAGCATACCAGCAGCTGCCCTGCAGAGAGGCAGCCAGAATGCTTTCTACATGACTCACCACCCCCAAAACCCCCTCCCAAATAAGATTTGCTGCCTTGTGGCTTCCAATGTAGCTACTCAACCCCTACATGACTATTTTTTGTGTGTCCCAGAGCCCTGCTAAAATCCTTACCCCTACAAGCCTGTGATCTTTCCTTAGGCTCTCACTGCCTAAGTGCTCTGCCTAACCCTACCTAAGAGTTTAGCCAGTGACCCCGGGACCAGCCTCCCCCTTACCATCACAACCAGCACCTGAGGAACCCCACCACCCTCCAATCTAACTCCATCAGGACTCACACATGATGTCCAGCCAGCAATCTAGGGGCTAGGGAGTTAGAGAACTACCTACTCTATTCAAATTCTGCTGACATCTGACCACTTCCCCCAGTGCCTGAGGTCCAACTGACCCAACCAGCTGATATCACCATGACCAACACACAGGCCCAAAGGCAGATTCACCACTCTTTTACACAAAGAAGTAATGATATCACATTGGAGAACAGGGAAGCTATGAAGCTATCTGTATTAATTAGCTGAGTGATGATGTTCTGCCCCAAAACCACTCCCATGGAGAGTCACAAATTAAGCAGCCCCCAAGGCTCTCAACCACATGAGACCCAGAGTTAGACTACAGCGTGTGACTCATCTAGGAGTCATGAGCTCTGGAACAGAGTTGTAATAAGGCAACAGTTCATATTCTTGTCTATCTAGGACAAGGGGCTGGTGCAGCCCCCCTAACAATCCCACACAAAGAATTCAGCACATTTCATTAGGAGCTCCTACTACTCCTAGCCACCTTCATCAGGGCTGTTGCCTGCACTTGACATAGGACTATTTGAGGGTAAGCCAGAAGTTCCAGCTCTGCCCAGCAGTGTCCCCCTACCCCCACAGAACTGGAAGCACATGTCAGAGAGCACTTCATGCTTCAGGCTATTAGCTGAAACAACAGAAAGCACCTCAGAGTAAACAAAGATCAGTTACATATCCATCTGTTGTGCAACCACTAGCTCTGAACCATAAAACCATTGATCAAAGAAAAACTTTAGGCAAATTCAATTTAAAGAAGTTTAATTGAGCAATGAACAATTCGTGAATTGGGCAGCCCCCAGAATCACAGCAGATTCACAAAGACTCCAGTGCAACCATGTGGTGGAAGAAGATTTATAGACAAAAAAAAGGGAAATGATGTACAGAAATTGAAAATGAGGTACAGAACAGCTGGATTGGTTGCAGCTCAGTGTATGTCTTCTTTGAACATAGTTTGAACACTTAGCAGGAGAAAGGTGTTAGGGACAAACTGCCTCAAAAAAAAAAAAAGACGCTCCACACAAGCTGACCCCTTCCTCCCACTCTAATTGCTCTGCAGCTGCATTTCTGAACTCCTACCTAGGCACCACATCGAGGCTGCCAGACCTGCTACAATTAAGCGAAGCCTGATTACAGCCATCTGGGCAGCTCCGGGGAGAACAGGGAAAACAAATGTTTGTTATCCATACTTGTAAATTCCTATTTTACACATACCTGTAAAATCCTGTTTTTTTAAAACTGCTGCCACAGAAGTCACAGGATAATGTATTGTGAGTCTGTCTCAAGTTGACAAACTATCTCTGTGAATGTTACAAGCTGATAAGATTACCTGGGTCCTCAAACTCCCTTATGTCCCTCTTACCCCACATAAACTCCTCATTTTGTAAGCTTGGGGGCTGCCTCCTCTGATTGTTACAGGGCAGCTTGGCAGGTTAATAAAACTTGCTTGCCTGACTTTGGGTCTATTCTCCTTTCTCTCAGCTAACCTTACATTATTGGTGCCAAAACCCGGGAGGGGTAGGCTCTGGCAGGGCATCCTTAAGGGAATCTCTCTCTCTCTCTTTCTCTCTCCCTTCCTCCCTCTCTATCACTTCTCTCCTGGCCACCCTCCCCTTCTCAAATTTGCCAGACTCGGAGGATCTCCCAGACTCTCCCATTGCTGGTGACCTCATCCACCATCAGAGCCTCCGCCAGGGTAAGAGAGACTGTTGCCGTTTACTTGGAACCCTTAACTATCTCTGTCTTCCCGAAGGACCCAGTGCTGGACCAAGGGCTTCCTCTGACCTCCAGGCCTCCGGTTCCTCCATTTCTGGGACACCTGACTCAGTGGCTACCTTCTCGCTTCCAGACAAGGCTCACAGGACAGGGACCACCTCTCCCATCTTCCTTGTCAATCAGTAGTCTCTTCTTCCTCTCCCTCTTTCCCCCATTTGCTATAGGAGCCTGTCAGTTTACCCCTTCCAAAACTACCCCCTTGGGTGTCTCCTGCATAATCTCAATACTCTTGGCCTCCATTCAGAAGTCTTTCCTAAGAGGCTTATCTTTTACAGTAATACTGCTTGGCCTCAATACAAATTAGACAATGCCTCTCAATGGCCCAAAAACAGCACTTTTGATTTCAATATACTCAGAAACTTAGACAACTTTTGCCTTCGCAATGGGAAATAGTCTGAGATTCCTCATGGCTTTCTTCACCCTCCATAGCCAGCCTTCCCTCTGGCAGTCCTGTTCTACTTTTCAAATCCTCCTGGCTGACTCCAAACCTGACTCTCCTCCTGTCACTCTCCCCACAGCCCCAGCTGACAACTCGTCTCCTGCCACACACCCCACAGCCCCAGACAACAACTCCTCTTCCTTTGACCTTGCTGATTTTCCTCCTCCTCAACCACATCATAATCCCCCACCAGAGCATCATGATCTTCCACCATATGCCCCCACTCCAGCCCTTTCTCCAAACTTTCCCCCTCCTTTCTCCAACCTTTCCCCCTCTTTTACCAACCACCCCATTTCAAACTCTGAGTCCTCCTCATCTCCACCCCTTACCCATTCTTGATTCCAACATGCTCAGCAGCCAGCTCCCTTGCTTCCCCTTCAGGAGGTAGCAGGGACTGAGGGAATCATCTGTGTCCACATCCCCTCCTCCCTCTCCAATCTCTCCCAGATGGAAAACGTCCTGGGTCCTTCTCCTCTGATCCTGTTACTTATATCAAAGAAATTGGCCGGGTACGGTGGCTCATGCCTGTAATTCTAGCACTTTGGGAGACCGAGGTGGGTGGATCGCCTGAGGTCAGGAGTTCAAGACCAGCCTGGCCATCATGGTGAAACCTGATCTTTTAATTAAAATTTTTAAAAAAGAAATTTAATATTTCACCCAGTCTGATGAACTCACTTGGCATGATCTCTATATTAGCCTCTCTTCTACCCTCCTTCTGGAAGAGAAGGAAAGAGTGTGGCTTGCAGCCCAGGCACATGCCAATGATCTTCATTGGCAAGATCCTACTAAGTAGGAGCCACTGCCATCCCCTGGGAAGAGCCTTCCTGGGAGTACCAACCCACAGACCCTGGCCAGGCATCCTGTATCCATATGATTACTTGCCTTATTGCAGGCCTTAAAAAAGATGCCCATAAGGCCATACATTTTGAAAAACTCAAAGAAATTTCCCAAAAAGCAGATGAAAATCCTGCCCAATTCCTTTCCCACCTTACGGCTCTCCAAAAATATACTCGAGTCGACCTTGCCTCCAGAGAAGGAATTATTGTTCTTAATACCCATTTTATCTCCCAATCTGCCCCTGACATCTGGTGCAAACTTAAAAAGGCTGAAGCTGGCCCTCAAAGCCCACAACAAGACTTCCTTAATGTGGCTTTCAAAGTCTTCAATAGCATGGATGAGCAGAATAAATTAGACAAAGCCCAAAGAGATCCTGCTAAATATCAGCTTTTAACTGTGGCTATCCATCAGCCTAGCCATAGTACCCAAGGGCACAAAAGACCTGATAGCAGTGACCCTCATGAGCCTTGTTTTAAATATGTCAAAGAAGGCTACTGGGCATGGGCATGTCCTAACCCACAAGTGCAGAAAAGCCTTTACCCAGTCTGTCAGCAGACAGGCCACTGGAAGTCTGACTGTCCTCTCAACAGATGGACAGAAAAGCCTGCACCTCAGAGCCACCACCCACTCAGCAAAACAAAAAGTGAACAATCATTTGCCCTCCCGCAGCTCCTTGGCCTAGCCACTGAAGACTGATGAGGCTCAGGGCTCCCAGCCCCATCTGCCATCAGTGCATCGGAGCCCAGGGTAACGCTACTAGTAGCAGGTAAGCCCATCTCTTTTTTAATTGATACCGGGGCAACATACTCAGCTTTGCCTGAATTCTTAGGACCTACTCATCCTTCTCAGGTTTCAGTTGTGAGGGTTGGTGGACTTATCTTGCACCCACGTGCCACCAGACCTCTTACTTGTCCCCTATTTGATACTGTTTTCTCACACTCTTTCCTTATCATGCCTCACTGCCCTATCCCCATCCTAGGCAGAGACCTCCTAACCAAATTCAAAGCTTCCATCACCTTTTTCTGTTCCCCACAACCAGATTCTCTCCTACTTCTCTCTGCCACCAGACCAGCCCTTGACCCATCCCCCCAATATTCATTCTCTGCTTCTCTTGTTAATCCAATAGTGTGGGATACCACTACCCCCTCTCTATCAGCTCACTATGATCCCATCAAAATCCAGCTGAAAGACCCCTCCAGATTTCCTAATGTCTCTCGGTATCCCATTTCATTAATGCACCTAAAAGGCTTACAACCCATTGTAAACAGACTCCTCTCAGCAAGGCCACCTTAGGTCAACTCCTTCTCCATACAGTACCCCCATACTCCCTGTCTTTAAGGCCAATGGCTCATTTTGGCTAGTCCAACATCTCCAGGCTATCAATCAGGCAGTCCTTTCCAACTATCTAGTAGTTCCCAACCCCTACACACTCCTTTCCCTGATTCCTCCAGGTACAACCCATTACACTGCGATAGAACTAAAAGATGCCTTTCTTACCATTCCTCTTCACCCTGACTCCCAAGATCTCTTTGTTTTCACTTGGACTGACCCTCAAACCCTCCAGTCACAATAACTTACTTGGACAGTCCTCCCCCAAGGCTTTAGAGATAGCCCCCATTTCTTTGGGCAAGCTCTAGCTCCAGACTTCACCTCCCTAGACCTCTCCCCTAGCCGGCTTCTCCAGTATGTGGATGACCTCCTCCTCTGTAGCCCCTCCCTAGAGGACTCTCAGACTCACACTATTACCCTTCTAAACTTTCTTGCTAATCAAGCATATAGGGGTTCCCCCTCCAAAGCACAACTCTCCACTCCAACAGTGATGTACTTAGGAATCCAGCTCTCCCTGGAGACCCAAGCCATGACCCCAGCATGGGCAGCACTGATAGACAGCCTGTCCGCACCCACCTCTAAAGGTAAAATCCTTTCTTTCCTAGGACTGGAAGGCTTCTTCAGAATATGGATTCCCAAATTTCTCCTCCTAGCCCACCCCTCTATGAAGCAGCTAAATGCCCTTTCAACGAGCCCCCAAATCCTTCACACAACATAATCCCTAGTTTCCACAAACTTAAAGCTGAAGCTCCTGCTCTATTTTTGCATGACATTTCTCGGCACTTCATTCTCTACACAGCCGAAAACCATGGGGTAGCCCTTGGTATCCTTGGCCAACAAATAGGAAGTCCTCCTTCCCTCACTCCCATAGCTTACCTATCTAAACAACTAGACAACCCCACCTGAGGGTGGCCGACCTGCCTCAGAGCCATAGCAGCAGCCACCAACCTAGCCTTAGAAAGCAAGAAACTAACATTTGGTCAAGACACCACAGTACACAGCCCACATAATCTACAAGATCTTCTCTCCTCCCAAGCACTGAGCACACCTTCTCCTTCTCATATCCAACTACTCCATGCCCTCTTTCTTGAAAACCTTGAGTTCTGCCTCTCCAAAAGTGCTCCCCTCAATCCTGCATCTCTGTTTCCAGTATCTTCCTCCTCTCTCACTCACTCCTGTACTAAAATCCTCGATCACCTACAGCCTCATTTCCCTAATATCTCCCCTGAACCTCCCCCCAATCCTGACCACCAGTTATTTGTAGATGGTTCCTCTTTCAAGTCAGTTGACTCCCATAAAATCACTGGGTATGCAATCATTTCCCTTGACCAAGCAATTGAAGCTAAACCCCTACCCCCAGGGACCTCCTCCCAGAAGGCAGAACTTGTAGCTCTCACCAGGGCCCTAACCCTCTCCAAAGGCAAATGAGTCAACATTTATACCAACTCCAAATATGCCTATCATATTCCCCATTCTCATGCCACCATCTGGCAAGACAGAGGATTTCTTACTGCCAAAGGATCATCACTAATGGCCCCCTTATTTACCAACTCCTCCAAGCTGCACACCTCCCGGCTAAAGCAGGAGTTATACACTGTTGAGGAAAGCAAACAGGGTCAGATGAGATCTCAAGAGGAACAGAAAGGCCAACAAGGTAGCAAAAGGAGCCTCCCTTTCTTCTGCCCCTGCCCCTCTCCTCCTCATTACCCCCACCAGCCAACCCCAATATTCCCCTGCTGAAAAAGCTTCACTGCTACAACAAGGGACCTAGAAGGGAACTAGATAGTCAAAGATCAAAAAACTCATCCTCCCCCAAGCACAAAACAAAGAAATTCTATCATCTCTTCACCAGTCCTTCCATACTGGTGCACGCCCCCTGTACCTACTCCTTTGCCCTTATTTATCTTCCCCCACCTATTTACCTCACTGAAAGACATAACCTGAAACTGTCATATATGCTCTGTCCCTTCCTCCCAAGGGGCCCTCTGCTCTCCTCCTATTCCTACACATCAGCTAAGAGGAACACTCCAAGTGGAAGACTGACAAATAGACTTTATCCACATGCCTCCTGTTAAGAAGACTAAGTTTCTTCTTACTCTTATAGACACCTTCTCTAGGTGGGTAGAAGCATCTCCCACCTCCTCAGAAACAGCTGCAATAGTCTCCCAAATTATTTTAACAGAAATCCTTCCTAGATTTGGTCTCCCATGCTCCATAAAATCAGACAACAGCCCTAGCTTCATCTCCCAACAAGTTTCTCAGTCCCTTGGCATCCAACGGTGCCTCCATATCCCATACCGACCCCAGTCATCAGGAAAAGTTGAAAGGGCAAATGGGATCCTTAAATTCAGTTAACCAAACTCAGTCTTGAAGTCCAAAAGCCCTGGACTTCCCATCTGCCTATAGCCCTAATTCGCATCAGAACCAGCCCAAAAGCACCCTCCTTCCTCAGCCCATTTGAGTTAATGTATGGATGCCCTTTCCTCTTACAAAACAGTCTCCCTTCTAACTCTCAGCTAGAAAAATACCTCCCAACACTTTCCGTCATCACCATCTCCTCCATGAACAAGCAGACCAGGCCCTCCCAAAGCCCCATGAAGGCCCCACCAACTGGACCCTCTTACCAGGAGAACATGTCTTTCTGAAAACTCTTAACCCAGCAAGACTTAAACCAAAGTGGGAAGGCCCCTTTCAAGTTCTCATGATACCCACCACAGCTAAACTCTCAGGGCATATCTCTTCATACCAGTTTTCCAGATTAAAAAGAGCTCCTGAAGCGCCCACTGACCCACCAACTGCCATCCTCCGCCAGCAGAGGAGTTCTCCAGTGCCCTCCTTAATTCAACCAAACTCCACCTTATGTGTGTCTCTGAGGAAGACCCATGAGGAGTAACTCCTTCATATATCACTTCTGCCCCTACTCCAGGTGCTAAGGTCCTCGTGATGAGGAACAACCTCCCCCTCCCATAGCACACCAAATATTAGAAGTCCTCTCCTCTCTCTCCATTCCCATGCATAAAAAGATCTTAACTCACCTATTCATTGCTCATTTGCAAGGAAAATTTGACTACCCATGGAACGCTATGAGCCACCTCATAGACCCTCTAGAAGAGACCACCTCCCCATACAGCTCCTACCAACTCCTTCCCCCAGATACAGACTCAGATTCTTCCTCAAGCTCCTAACCATTCTAATAGTCAGTCTCACTGCCTCTGCTCCCTCCGAGTCCTTTCTCACTTCTACAAGGCTTTAACAGTCTCTCAATCTCACTCACTCCTTTTTATTGCACTCCAAATCTACACTTGCTTCCCATTGCTAGACCTGCTTTTCCCTTTCCTCTACTGCCTACTCAGTCATCCCAATTTCTCAGCCCTGGGACCATAGTCCCATTCACCTTTCATACATCATCCAAAAGGGCTCTGCCTTTGTAGACACAGCCCTCACCCTCATTGGGAACTATCCCACTCCCCTCACTAACAGAGCTACCAAAGTTCTTTCCACATATACTGCCAATTACAACTGACCAAAACTCCCTCACTCTGCCATCCAAGGTCCCGTAACCCTCCACACCACAAACTTGGCCAAGCCCCCTTATGTGTTACCTCTTGCAACAGACACATACACGTAGGCACCATCTCTCCCTCTGCCTGTGGTTCAACTCAAACCATCTCTCATCCCTCTTTCCATACCTCACTCTGAGTAGATTATTCAGTTTCCTCTGAAGCTAATGGCCTCTTTACCCAGCCCCTCTGCATTACCTCCCCTCTTGCCTCTCAAACATGGAAACCTCTTCTCCAGAAAGGAGTCCTCAAGGGGGTCTCTCTCTCCTCCTCACTCTGGGTTGCTGAAGCTGAAACAAGTCCCTCCAAACAAGGAACTTACACACTCCAACACCTATACTCAATCCACTTGTCTGTTTGCATTAACACTGCAGGCATCTTCTTTCTCTGTGGATCCATGACCTACTTCTGTCTCCCTACCAACTGGACAGGTACTTGCACCCTAGTCTACCATACTACCAACATTAACCTTGTCTCTCCAAACCAAGAACTCCCTGTCCCTGCTATATTACACACTCACTCAAAAAAAGCTATACAGTTCATTCCCTTATTAGTAGGTCTTGGAGTCACAACTAGTGTCAAGTTAGGAGCAGGAAGCCTAGGAACCTCATTATCATATTTCCAGTCACTCTCCTGAGATTTCCAATTGTCCCTAGAAGAAATAGCAGACTGTCACACACCTCCAAAACCAACTGGACCCTTTAGCAGCAGTCACCCTACAAAACCACAGAGGTCTAGACCTCCTCACTGCTGAGATAAGATGTCTGTGCCTCATTTTGGATGAAAAATGCTCTTTCTATCTCAATGAATCTGGGTTAGTACAAGACGCTATTAAAAAGCTCAAAGACCAAGTACAAAAATTTAAAGATAGTTCACCTGGCCCCAATGGTTCTGTAACTCCTGGGCACCCTGGCTACTGCCCCGCCTGGGTCCTGCCATAACCCTTTCCCTCCTTCAGCATTTGGCCCCTGCCTCTCCTCACCCAGTTTTTACAGAACCATATTAAAGCTTTCACCAATGAAACAATACAAGATATGATGCTGCTCCAAGAATACTAACAGTTCCAGGAACAACAATCCCTGCAATCTAGCTTCTCCCCACACATTGCCCCATGCAACAAGAAGCAGCCAAATGACCATGGCGCCCCTCCTCTATTACTTATTAAGAGGCTGGAATGTTAGGGGCAATCTGCATCAGAAAACCCTCTCCATGCAAGCTGACTCCTTCCCCCAACTCTGATTGCTCTGCAGCTGCATTTCTGAACTCCTACCTAGGCACCACATCAAGGCTGCCAGACATGCTACAATTAAGCAAAGCCTGATTACAGCCATCTGGGCCCCTCCATGGAGGACAGGGAAAACAAATGTTTGTTATCCATACTTGTAAATTCCTGTTTTACATATACCTTTAAAATGCTGTTTTTTAAAATCTGCCACCACAAAAGTCACAGGATGAGGTATTCTAAGTCTGTCTCAAGTTGCCAAACTATTTCTGTGCCTGTTACAAGCTGATAAGATTACCTCAGTCCTGAAATTCCCTTAGATAAAGACAGCTAAGGTTGGAATTGTAGCAAAGATAAGGATGTATATAGCAGTTTTGAGTCTTGAGATTCAAGAGGAAAGGCTGGTTATTTCAGTGATGGTGGAAGTGGATCAAGGGGAGGATCTGATGGTTGTGGACAGAGTGATTATGATGGTATTGGCAGTTGTGGTGACAGAACTGGCTTTGGCAAATTTGAACAAATTAGACACAGTCATTGGTGTGACAATTCAGATGAAGATTATTGGTCAAAACCATTTCCACCAACTGAATGCTTGAAGCAGGTACTCTTTTCTGAAGGAAACATTGGGATTAACTTTGAGAAATATGATGATATACCATTAGAGACAACCAGCAGTAATTCTTCCACATATTGAAAATTTCAGCGATGTTAACATGGGAGAAATTATCATGGGGAACACTGAGCTTACTCACTATACTCATCCTACTCCCCTGCAAAAACATGCCATTCCTATTACTAGGGGGAAAAAAGACTTAATGGCTTGTGCCCAAACAGGGTCTGGGAGAACTGCAGCATTTCTTTTACCCATATTGAGTCAGATATATACAGATAGTCCAGGAGAAACTTTGAAGGCTGTGAAGGAAAATGGAAGGTATAGGTGCCATGAACAATACCCAATCTCCTAGATTTTAGCCTCAACAAGAGAATTGGCTGTACGGATCTATGAGGAAGCCAGAAAATTCTCATACCAGTCTAGAGTTTATCCTTGTGCAGTTTATAGTGGTGCTATTGGTCAGCACATTCAGGACTTAGAACACGGATGCCACTTTTTAGTAGCCATGCCAGGACATCTAGTGGATATGATGGAAAGGGGAAAGATTGGATTAGACTTCTGCAAATACTTAGTGTTGAATGAAGCTGATAGGATGTTGGATATGGGATTTGGACCTCAGATACGTTGTATACTTGAACAAGATACTATGCTACCAAAAGGCATTCGTCACACCATGATGTTTAGTGCTATTTTTCGTAAGAAAATACAGATGCTTGCTCATGACTTTTTTTTTTTTTTTTTTGAGATGGAATTTCACTCTTGCTGCCCAGGCTGGAGTGCAATGGCATGTTCTTGGCTCACTGCAACCTCCACCTCCTGGGTTCAAGTGATTCTCCTGCCTCAGCCTTCCGAGTAGCTGGGATTACAGACATGTGCCACCACACCCAGCTAATTTAGTATTTTTAGTAGAGACGGAATTTCTACATGTTGGTCAGGCTGGTCTCAAACTCCTGACCTCAGGTCATCTGTCTGCCTTGGCCTTCCAAAGTGGTGGGATTATAGGCATGAGCCACCACGCCAGTCTGCTCATGACTTTTTGAAGGAATCTATCTTTTTGGCTGTAGGCAGAGTAGGCTCTACCTATGAGAATATGACACAGAAAGTAGTTTGGGTGGAAGAGCCAGATAAATGATCATTTCTGCTTGATCTCTTAGATTAAGCAGGGATGGATTCACTGACTTTAGTGTTTGTGGAGACCAAAAAGGAGGGAGTTTCTCTGGAGAATTTCTTATACCAAGAAATTGTACTAGTATTCATGGAGACCAATCACAGAGAGATCAAGAAGGAGGCCCTTCACCAGTGTTGCTTGGGAAAAAGCCCAATTCTAGTGGCTACAGCTGCGGCAGCACAAGGACTAGACATTTCAAATGTGAAACATGCTTCAATTTTGATTTGCCAAGTGATATTGAAGAATATGTGCCTTGTATTGGCTGTACAGGACGTGTACGAAACTGGGGCCTTGCCACCTCATCCTTTAATGAAAGAAATATAAATATTACAAAGGATTTGTTGGATCTTCTTGTAGAAGCTAAACAAGAAGTGTCTGCTTGATTGGAAAATATAGCTTATAAACACTACTACAAGGGTGGTATTCGTGCATGATCTAAAAGATTCAGTGGATGATTTGGTGCCAGAGACTATTGACAAAACAGTGGTTCCAGCAGTTCTGGCTTTAGTAGTAGCCATGCAAGCAGCAGCCACATTGCTGCTGGAGGTGGTCATGGCAGCAGCAGAGAATTTGGTGGAGGTGGCTATGGAGGGTTCTACAACAGTGATGGATAGGGAGGACATTATAACTCTTGTTATAAGCCGTATTAAAAAATTATTGTCGGCCGAGCGGAAAGGGGGTCCTTGGGAAGTTTTTGTTTCTTTTAAAGCAGCTTCAGAAACACTTCTTATGTAGCAGGAAAGCCCTGGTTCTTAGAGCGAGGCCAGCAAGGTTTGATATGCAAATACAGGCCGTTAGAAACTGAGTACACCCAAACATGGTGATTCATGCTATCTTCTCTTGCCCTTGTCTCCACATGTATCTGGCAACATGGCTGGCCCCACATATCCGCACGTGTGTAGAACATCATGGTGCCCTGCATTTGCATATTAAAAGTCTAGTGTGGGAGGGCCAGTTTTTTCATGGCCTACGTGAATGACATGCCTGGTCCAATCCCATGAGCCCTATGCAAATGAGACACTACATCCTCCAGCCTCTTTATATAAGCAGCCACTTTTCCACCACACTTGGGATTTTTCTCTTTGTTTGAATCCCGCCTTTCTCTGTCTCGGTATAGGGGGGCTGTTTTCTTCTTCCTTCCTTCTTTCTTATTTATTAAACTCTCTGCTCGTTAAAACCACTCCATGTGTCTATCATTTTACCTAAATTGACACGAGATTAAGGACCCTGGTGTTTCTCCAGTCATCGGAGCCATATCATTTTGGTGCATTGACCGGGAAACTGAGGTACAGCCTTCATTGGAGCTGTAAATATGGGAGCAAGCTGAAAATCTGTTCTATCATTCCAAGGCACTGTTGGCCTCTATATTAAAATAAAATTTAAAAAATCAACTCAAACTACTTTCTGTGTGATATTCTCAGAGGTAGAGCCTACTCTGCCTACAGCCAAAAAGATATATTCATCCAAAAAGTCACAAGCAAGCATCTGTATTTCTGTACGAATGGGTATCCATCAGCCTAGTACATAGGCTTAGTCCTGGCTGCCATACTAAAGACTCGAATATGAGACTTGCTGGTGAGAACATGGAGAACCCCCCAATACCCATGAGTACTGGGAATGTTGGTCATGTTTTGAACTAGCTTCCTTTCATGGGGAGACCTTGCCATCATGTGATGCTGGGAAAAGTTCTGAGGCAACAGAATTTCTGGCCAGGGCACATCCTGGCTTGATTTAAAGGACTCTGGACCACACCCAGCCTCCAATAGCCTGTTCTGGGTGTTGGCAGAGAATCCTCAACTATTCTGTTGCAAAACACTTCTTCCTTCTCCATCTGTGGCATCTTACTCTTTCTCTGTGTGAAATGTGCAGGGATTTTTACAGCCTAGGAAAGTAATCCTGTTAGGCAAGATGAGGAAAATGCCTCTAGGAACAGGAGAATGGGGAAAACTCGCTACCACTTTTTTGGCAAGCTCATAGTATTTCTAAGGTAACAGCGCCACCTAGTGTAAATAAAAATCCTCCAAATGAGAAACTTTTTTTTTTTTTCATTTTTCTTTTATGGTAACACCCCGGCTTCCTTTACACCGTTAGAAATCAGGCTCTAGGCTTCTTCTGAGATTGGGAAGTTTCTGCCTTTAGCGGTTAGAAGTAAGATGTCTTCTGCAGCCAGATTTTAGTCCCAATATTGTTCCATCAGTAGGAAAGTGGCCATTCGGTTCCTACATTATTTTAAGGCATGTATTCTGTCTCCAATTAAAACAATACTTAATTAGTAAGGGAATTTTAAGTTTAGAAGTTAACTGGAACAATTTTTTTAAGGGCAAGTGCTTTATCATGGGCTGTAATAGCAGCCAATCTAGCACATTGCCTGCATTAAAGGAGACTTGCCCAAAGGGGACACAATCTCTCCGGTGATCCATTTTTCAGAGAGCCAGACAAATCACACAGGTTCTAGTGAGTCGAAGGGCAATCACACAAGGTGGATAAGTTAAGACTGCATGGGTAAGCATGGTTAGCCCCATCGCTTGACTCATCTGGTTCCATGGCTTGGAGGACCACAACTACAAACATGGGGGACACATTTAACATGGTGCCAGGATCCAGAAACCAGAGAGGAGAGGCATTCGGACGATGCTCCCTGTCTTCTCCTCCACTCCGGGCCATATGGAATGGAAGGAGATTAAGAGGATGCTTCTGTTCTCACTTCTGTTTCTAAATGGGTAACAAATTATCTTCAGCTTGCACCCCTCTGGAGTGCACTCTGAAACACTGGAACTTCTTTAATCTCAGAACTTTACAGAAAAAGCAACTCATTTTCTTTTGCACAAGGACATGGCATTTCTACTAAACCTTTTCAAGCATTGTAAAATCGGCTGTTTTAGCAATCATATTGGGCAGGCTCAAGGAAAATAATTACCCCAAATTAAAGAAGCAAATTCCAGGGGAAACATCTGACGATTCCCTTATTTGTGGCCCCTTCAAGTTCCCTTCTCATTGCACAACCTTAGGCAAGTAAAGGGAGACTTAAGCCAATTTTCTGACAACTCTAATAGGTATATAGAAATTTTCTAAAATTTAACTCAGGTATTTGACCTCTCATGGAGGAATATTATGCTACTCCTAAGCCAAACCCTAACTGCAGCTAAAACAGGCATTTCTGCAAGCAGAACAGAATTTTGGAGGTGAGCAATATGTCTCCTATAGTAGGCCAAAAGGGAAAAGAGAAAACAGGGAAGGTAAAAAATAGGCGAAACATCATTCCCAACAGGAAGAGAGGCAATACCTCTTAACCCTAATTAGAACTACTTTCTATGGTTTTTTTTCTTCTTTTGTATTTTAAAATGGCTTCTTTCTCTTTTTAAATGTTCTTCCAATCTGGGGAAAGTTAATTTTCCAAACCTTAAAATGCTTGGCTTAGAGTTGAGCAAGGAGGAAGGGAACCCAGAACCCTGACATGCTGGCAAAAGGATAAAAATTTTTTACCAGTCAGGCTTTTGGTTACTCTCTCCCTGTGCAACCTGGTAAAAGGGATAATAAGGAACATTCTTCATATTCTCTGTAAATTTATAATTAATGGAAAAGGATTTGTAAAGTTGGTCCTAAGCTGTAGATAATCTTGTATGCATTGCATATCTTTCTGTATGGTTCTGCAAGAAAAAAAAAAGTGGGGGTATCTTAGGTTAGGATGCAGGCCCAGAACCCCATAAGCCTGTTGTTTGAGCCAGCTCAACAAAAGAGTCAGTAACAAACTTGGTTAGAGGTCTCCATCTTATTTCATGTCCTTAGGAATATGACCCGTAACCACATGGCAATACTTTGTTTTAGTCTCTGCCATTTTACAGTGGTGGCTGTTTTCTTGTGCTAAGTCAATTCCACAAAATCAGATAAGCCAGTTTGTAAATCTAGGTGGTGCCAGCTGATCCATCAAGGGCAGGGCTTACAAAATATTTTTTTTTCATTTTGAGATGGAATTTTGCTCTTGTTGCCCAGGCTCAAGCAATGAGTGCAATGGCATGATCTCAGCTCACTGCAATCTCCAATTCCTGGGCTCAAGTAATTCTCCTGCCTCAGCCTCCTCAGTAGTTGGGATTACAGGCACCCAACACCATATCCAGCTTTTTTTTTTTTTTCTTTGTATTTTTAGTAGAGGCAGGGTTTCACCATGTTGATCATGGCTGGTCTTGAACTCCTGACTCGGATTATAGGCATGAGCCACTGTGCCTGGCCTACAAAATATCTTAAGCACTGATCTTGAAACTAGTTTGGGGAGGGTCAAAATCTTGTAGCCTCTAACTGCATGACTCCTAAGCCATAGTTTCTACTTTTATGTCTAGTTTCTTACTCTGGTCCCCAGGAAAGAGGGAAGTATATCTTAAAGAGGGGCTGTTACTATCTTTGTTTTAGATGATAAACTGTAAACCAGTCTCCTCCCAAAGTTGGTTCAGCCCATGGCCAGGGATGGGCAAGAACAGCTTGTGGGCTGGAAACAAAATGGAGTTGTTTGGGTCAGATCTTTTTCACTGTCTCAGTCACAATTTTGCAATGACAGTTTCAAAAGCTGCCTATCACCCCTTTGAAAATTCCTTGTACACTCAAGGTTAAGTCATAACCTAATTAAGGCTTGTCAGTTTCACCTGTGAGGTTACTTTTTGTAAAGTTCAAAAGCTGAAAATCTTAAGTGCTTGGCATGGCTAAGCTGAGTAAGAAGGGATTTGAAAGGATTTTCTTAAAGAGTGCTCACTTTTTTTTTTTTTAACTTTATCGCCCAGGCTGGAGTGCAATGGCATGATCTCAGATCACTGCAATCTCTGCCTCCTGGGTTCAAGCGATTCTCTTGCCTCAGACTCCCAAGTAGCTGGGACTACAGTCATGTGCCACCACACCCAGCTAATTTTTGCATTTTTAGTAGAGATGGGGTTTCACCGTATTGGCCAGGATGGTCTTGATCTCTTGTCCTCACAATTCACTCACCTTGGCCTCCCAAAGTGCTGGGATTACAGGTATGAGCCACCATGCCCAGCCAAAGAGTGCTCAGCTTAATTACAAGTGGATATTCAAGTTATAAGTATATTTAAAAGACCTTTGTGTTTTTCTCTTATTGGAACTCATTTTTCTGGGAAAAGGCTCTTTTCTTTTCAATCAACTGAATTACTTTTCTCCATTTTCTGTCTTACCAGTCTTAAGGCATGCTACCTGACCCTGTTCCTCCAAGGGCTCCACCCCGAAGCCAGTAATCCAATTAAGAAACTGGCTAATAAATAATCTTACAAGTGCTAAACTTTCTGTCTGTTCATGTTGCTGTACATGTGTTGTGTGTAATGTCTATAAAAAGAGCTCTAATTAATTGGCTTAAAGAAAAATAAGTGCTTTAAATCAAATATTTTTTAGTTCACATAAATTTAAGAAATACAACATCTTAAGGATTATTGGTAAAATGCAAGCGTTGTCAAAATGCAAATAGGTGGTCTAAATCATACAACTTAGATACTAGGTTTGCTAAATGTTCCAAGGTTGTACACTGCCCACTTTACAGATAGGTAAGGCCTGGGACACATGGTGCTAGATGCTGAAAAGTCAGACTTTATCTGCACTTCTGTCTGGGTCCTAGGATCAACACCACATCTGGTATATCATTAAAATTGCCTACCAACCAGGTTTTTCACCAAAAAGGAAAGTTGTTAAAAGTTAACTGTGCACCGTGTATTTGAGATCACCAAACAGTTTTACATGCAAGGCACATAAAAACAGTAAAATGTGGAGGTTTCTTAGTAAAAGATTATAAGAAAGCATGGAAATGTAAATTTTTCCCTGGGATGACGTATTATGTTAAATTTCATAACATAGAGCTAGAGGTTTAAGAAAGTTATGGAAGATTGTAAATATTAATCTTGCAAAATATATAAACATTGACTAAACTCAAAAGGATTTTATATGGTCTTTTACAGTTTATAATGAAACTATATTAAGGACTTTAAGATGTTCTGAAATGCAGGTTTTTAATAACTTTGAAGATCTAACATTGGAATAGAGAAAGAATGTACAAGACTCATAAAGAACTGATATATTTACAAATATCAAGCAAAACAAGAGTTAATTAAATGGACTGCACCTACAAGTTAAGACAAGCTTGTTGACTTTTGCTTGGAATATTGCTGATCCTTGCTTTGTTTTTCAGAGTCAAGGAAATTTATTTTGAACTATTTATAGCCTTATAGCCTTTAATAATTGAGTAAGGTATATTCCTGTGAACAAAATTTGGAGCATGTTTGTTTTTCTCTGCCTGGTTCCTCTAGAATTTGGAAACTATTTGTGAGTACTCTTAACTTATGGCAATATAGTTGTTTGCATCAGTGAAATAAGGATCCATTTTTCTTTTTGAACAGGACACAATTGGAAAAACTGGTTATTTTACCAAGGCTTTGACTGAAAGGATGTGTTTCCCTTTAAGGAATCAAGCTCAACATGCAGAGCCAATAAAACACCCTTGGGGAGAACTGGCCTCATATGCTGTCTACACAGTCCCTGCACAGGGTTTCTAACCTGTGGTCAGTAAAGAAGGTTACTTTCTAACAGGTCCAGGAGCTCCAAGTTTATCTTAGGACCTCAAAAGGATAGGATCACCCAACTCACAGGTATTTGAGGGTACAAACCCATGGCTGAACTTGGCTTTAAAGGTCTTATCTGAGATTCCTTGTGGAACAGAGTTCCATCAAAGCCAATCCAAAAGACCTATGTAGAAATAACCATTCTTGCTGCACTTTATGCAAATGATCAGGCCAAATATAAGACTAAAGTTTATTCTATGAACAACACACACAATCCTATCATAATTTGTTTTTACCAAAAATGAGGACTGGAGAAAGAAATTGTGCTCCAAAGCTTATACATTTGTCATTAAATCCGAGTCTCATTAATTTTTTTTTTGAGCTTTTTGTCTACATTTTAGACTAACCCTGCTTATTGCTGTGAATCAACTGGCAATCTCCTACAGCTTGGAAGAAACAAAAAGAGATGGGTAACATAAAAATCTGGATGAATATGCTAGTTCTGGGCAATTATCCTACAAATTCTACCAGGTAATTAAAGTGGGTAGGGTGCCCATAACCCAGAGGTTTTTTTGCTTGGGAAAATAAAACCAAGAAACTTCATAGACCCCCTCAAAGGGAAATTCTTCAACTAAGTCTGCTAGGACGTTTTATTGGGTTTAGTGATACATCACACCCTTTAGCTCCTACAATATCAGCCATGGCCCATTTGTAGTAAGACTAATTGCTAGGTCTGTCCTCAGCAGTTTGCTCAGTTCAATAACACTAAGGAACTCACACTATAGTAGCAGTGGTCTCCAACCTATTATTTTTAAATTCCACTGACATGGCCACATCATCTGGAGACATCCCTAACCTAGATTCCTTCTTAGAAAGTGCACTATCTTGAACATGCCAAACAAAGAGATCTATCATTTCCATGCCCTTATGGGGAGATTAAACCAAAAGAGAAGATTGGAGAGGGCACGCACATAACAATCCCATCTTAGAAAGACCATGAATGGGGAATTCTATAAGCAAAGAAAGGCCTCTTCTGGTTTGTTGGTATTCCTCTCCTTGCCATTATGATACAACAAGGATGGAAGGCAACAGTAGGAGTCATAGAAGTACAACAATCCATAGACTAGCCTCAGTAGTAGCACAGAATAGATGGGCCTTAGATGTCCTTACAGCCAAAGTAGGAGGTACCTGTGCACTTTTAAATGAAACATGCTGCTTGTGGATTAACACCTTTAGTAAAGTAGAGGAAAATCTACAGGTACTTGAAGATCAAATCAAAATTATTGACAGGCTCAGTGAAAATGCAGGTTTAAGCCCTGGATGGCTACAATCCCTCTTTAATGAATTCCAGTCTATTTTATGAAATTGATTAACCCTTTATTAAGCCCTCTTTTGCTTATATGTCTTGTATTAATATTTGGAACCGGTATACTCAATACTATAGCTCGAATTGTTTTCTCTAGCCTGGAAGCAATCAAACTCCAACTGGTGCTACAAATTGAACCATGCATTGACATGCTATTCTTCTGAGGACCCTTAGATTGATCCCAGGAGGAGCTCTGGCTGCTAATCCCGTTCAATGTCCCTTTACAGCAGGAAGCAGTCACAAAGAGTCATCACCCAAAACCACCTAACAGCAGTTGGGGTGACATCTCCATAGGGGAGAATGTTATAGAAGTTATTATAGGCAGATAGAGAGGAAAAGGGGTCCCTGGGAAGTTTTTGTTTCTTTTAAAGATTTTCAGGTTGTATTGTGCCTTGATCTAAAACTTGTAAGTAGGTGCACTTGACAGTATTGAGGTACCTTGTTATGGTGCTATTTCATTTCGCATAGGTTTAGTCTCCTATACACTTTACCCATAATGTTTTACAAAGTACTTATTTTACTGCACTTTCAGAGAATTTATGTATATATATATGTATTGTGTGCATGTCCTCAAACTTCCAATCTTATTTGTCTCTTGGAGATTGTTGAATGTAGCCTGTCAAGAAGTAGATTCTAAAATTTAATTTGGGACCATAGAATAATAGTTGAGAAGAAAACTATGTGCACACAAGATTTTAGATACTTTTTGCTGCTAGTTGTGTAATATCTATTAAACATTTTTGACAAATATTTATTTTTGTAAGCATAAAAACAATTCTTTGAAAGTTTAAAGAAACTTGACCAAAAGACAGTACAAAAAACACTGGCACTTGAATATTGCATGTCACCATATGTGAAATAATATATTTCATGGCAGTGTGAGCTTTTAATGTTAAGTCTTATTAAACATGAGTCAAATTAAGCAGATGCAGCATTGGCAATATAGCTATAATTTTCTGACAAAATTTAAGACAAAACTGTCAACTTGAAATTAAAACATGCCAAGGTTTTGATATACTTGTCATAAGATATTAATGAAACACTTCTAAACACTGATGTAAAGTGTCCACATCCACAAAGGTTCTCTGAGTTTTGTTTGTTTACCTCAATACTGTCAAGGCACCTACTTACAAGTTTTAGATTAAGGCACAATACACCTGAAAATCTCTTATGTGTTTTGTTTTGTTCAGTTTTCAGTGATTGTCTGGCATATTTGCAATCGTCACATGTGGTTATTTTTATGTATTGTCATAATCAGTGACTTTCACATTCAATTTTATTATCCAGCAATATTTTCAGTAAATAAAGAATAGAATTGCTGAATGTAACCATTGAACCTCTAGTCACTGTAAGTTTAGCAACTGCTTATTGTATTAGTTTTAGATGCTAGCAGTGCATGTGCTGTGTTTATTCTGATTTTACTAAAAAAGTTGAACAACAACAAAAGGAACAAACTAGGCTCTCTCTGAGGTTGTTTAGGATAAATGGGAGGTTCATTTGACTTACACAAAGGAAAGAAGGGAAGAGGATTAAAGGGAAAAACAGTGCCCCACCAAAGCAGAAGTATTTTAGAAAGGAAAGCAAAGAAAAAAAATCACTATTCTGAGGATTAAAAGGTGAGGAAACTAGCCCATTGGAGGCACAAAGATTCCTGCTCCAAGATTGCTATCTAGATGCAGCCAGGAGGAACATCTCCCACTGACAGACCAGGACGTCAAGAAGACTGGTACACTTGTAGCAGATATTCAGAGGATAAGCATTGAGAGTGTACGGGGGGAAGACAAAGAGGAAGACAAAAGAGGGACGAAGCTAGGAACCCTGCACCAAGCTACTGTGCATCAGGACTAATTCCTGGCCCCTAACAACTCCTGCAGAGGAGATGAGTTGAATAAGCAGGCAGCAACCTGCTCTCACCACAGGCCTCTGGAATCCCAGCAGGACATCCCTTGACCCACCAAAAAACTTGGACTGGAAGGGAAAGCTGCCTAGGGAAGTAGTAGAGGCAGAGCTCCAGCCAATACAGAGCCTAGAGGGTTTGATGTGAGAGTATCTGTAGTGGAGTATGGCCAGGGGCTCCCATTCACCTAGGTTTGACTTGCTCCCATAGGAGATTTTAGCCCTAGGGGAACTGTTGGGCCTGAACTTTGAAGGTCAGTCTGGCTTGTGAGATGGGGCTGGTTCGACCAGAGCACCCCTTCAACTGCTGGCCTCTCCTAGGGCCCTAGCCTAGCCATACCTGCTTGCAGTGCAGCTCCCAGGTACCTCCTCAGGTGCCACAACATAGCTCCAGCACTGGCAAACCACATCTGACAGCAGAGTGCTCCAGCAAAGTAGCTTCAGTGGACACACAAGCTGACCTGTACCACCCCTCAACTGCAGACTCCCACATACCACTTTGCCTGCAGGTACTTGCCCACCCCCACCACTCAATCACTTTGCCAGCACATGTGTGCATGGGCTGACTTGGTCTTTCCTTTCCTTCCCCACCAGTGCATGAGTGTGCCATGTCACTGCTGCTGATGTGAGTGCACTTCACCCACTCCTACCCCTGCACCACCACTGTCATAGGACCATTGGCAGGCATGGAACCCACCAGTGCCACCATAAATGCACACAGAAGGTGTGCAGAGTACTACAACCACCAGCACCCCATCTCCATGTTAACATCACTGCTGTCACAAATACTGCACAGTCCCCAGCAGGGTCCCCTACCCCATGAGCCCTATTGCCACCACTGTGGCTGCAAAAGCCCACATGGAGGCCAGTACCCCCATGCCTGCTACCACCCTGACACTGCCAACAAGCAAGCAACCTACTGTTGCTAACTGCCACTATTGCCAGCATATGCAATCAAGGACAATCCCACTGCCATTACCCTGCAAAATGCTTTGGCTGGTCCCAACCATTGGAGTGTTGTGACCAGCATCTGGGAACACCTCAGCCCCTCTAACGCAGAAGGTTCTTTACCTCAAGGAGCCAGAGATCAAAGCTGGGACCTGATACTAGTACCCCAGAGATAGGGTGTACAGTCCAGGAGTCCCAAGTTTTCCTTGGCACCCTAAAATCTTCCAGTAATAAAGCCAGTCAACTGAATGCACTGCATACTATAATCAAATCCCCAAGGCCATCAAATAGAATAAAAGAAAAAAATCCACAAGACAGCAACTTTAAAGGTTGAAAGAACATCAGTCTACAAAGTTGAGAAAGAACGACCACAAGAACTCGGAAGACTCAAAAAGCCAAAGTGCCTTTTTTTCCCAAACAACTACACTAGTTCTGCAGCAAAGAGTTCTTAACCCAGTTGAGATGGCTGAAATGACAAAAATAGAATTCAGAATATAGATAGGAATGAAGGTCATCAAGATTTGGAAGAACATTGAAACACAATCTAAAGAAGGTAAGAATCACAATAAAATAATACAGGACCTGACAGACAAAATAGCCAGTAAAGAAAAGAATATAATCCAACCTGATATCACTGAAAAAAATACTATGGAAATTTCATAATGCAATTGCAAGTATTAACAGCAGAATAGGCTAAGCAGAGTAAAAAAATCTCAGAGCTTAAAGACTGACTTTCTGAAATAAGACAGACAAGAATTTTTTAAAAAAAGAAGAAAAAGGAATGACCAAAATCTTTGAGAAATATAGGATTATATAAATGGACCAAATCTAAAACTCATTTGTGTTCCTGAAAGAGATAGGGAGAATGGAATCAACTTGGAAAATGTATTTTAGCATATGATCCATGAAAACTTCCCCAATCTAGCTAGCTAGATACGCCAACATTCAAATTCAAACAATGCAGAGAACCCTCACAAAATCCTTCACCAGACCATCCACAAGACACATATACATCATATTTTCCAAGGTTGAAATGAAAAAATAAGTTAAAGGCACCTAGAAAGAAAGGACAAGTCATCTACAAAGGGAAGTCCATCAGACTAACAGCAGATCTCTCAACTGAAATCCTAAAATCCAGAAGAGATTTTAGGCCAATACTCAACATTCTTTTCTTTTTCTTTTCTTTTCTTTCTTTCTTTCTTTCTTTCTTTTTTTTTTTTTTTGTTTGAGATGGAGTTTTACACTAGTTGCCCAGGCTGGAGTGCAATGGCACGATCTTGGCTCACCCCAACCTCCACCTCCCAGGTTCAAGCAATTCTCTTGACTCAGCATCCCGAATAGCTGGGATTACAGGCATGCACCACCATGCCCAGCTAATTTTTTGTATTTTTAGTTAAGTGAGGTTTCTCCATGTTGGTCAGGCTGCTCTTGAACTCTTGACCTCAGGTGATCCAGCTGCCTCAGCCTCCCAAAGTGCTGGGATTACAGGTGTGAGCCACCATGCCTGGTGTCAACATTCTTAAAATCAAGAAATTCCAACCAAGAACTATATATCCAGCTAAGTAAGCTTCATAAATGAAGGAAAAATAAGATCCTTTTCAGAAAAGCAAATGCTGAAGGAATTTGTTACCTCCAGAGCTACCTTACAAGAGCTACTAAAAGAAGTACTAAATATGGAAAGGAAAGACCATTACCAGCTGTAGGAAACAGCCCCACATCACACCCATGGGTACCCCAAGTTCGGTGGCAATAAAGGAATGAGAAAAAGACAGATTAAGAGAGAAAGTGGCACCTGGGGGCCATCACTCATTACTGGAGGAGACAGTGAAGTCCCCAAGCTCTGATCATCCACACTATTTATTGATTGCAATCACTTTGATCTATATAGGGTAGAGATGGAGTGATGGTGGAGTGAATCAGTGAGCCAGAAGTAAATCAGTGAGCCAGAACTTGTGAGTCACCCTAAGGACTGATAACAGTGGTGGTTTGGGAGTTTCACAAAACAAGAACATGTGGTTGTCTTTAGCTTATTATCTATGTACAGCTGGTGGTACATGTAACTTACAAGGAGCCTACAAGTCTGGCTATGTCACAGTGCTATGAAGGGGTTTCATGTCCTTGAGCACAATGTTTATGGTAACAGAGCCTAGGTCACTCTGCACTGGAACATAAGGCACAGAGACACCTTCCTCCTCGGTGGCCTCCTGCAGCCCTCTACAGTTTGTTGTTCCTTGTTTATATGTTACTTATAGCCAATTTATGTAGGCACTCTGCAAGTCCTTTCTCCTTTGCTGCTTTTTCCAACATATCTCCCTTTGTTTTTATCTAAAATCACCATTGCTATCATTGTTTGTTTGTGGTGTTGGCTCTCTCTCTATGATGGCCCAACATCTGCAGATGCAATGGTGATAACTGCCACTTATGATAATGCTTTAAATGTCTTGTTTCCACATCAGTTGTTGATTTGTACCTGGAGAGACAAAAGCAAATCCTCTCCCCCATGTTATTACATTGTCTTTTTTCGAACTTTTTGTTAATGGGTCTTGTCATCAGATTAATTGCCTTAAGTTTTTTTCTTTGGATTGTTTATTTAGGTATAGTTTAGTTGCTGTTATTTGTTGTCCCTTTGGCAAGCTTAAAAAAGTTTTAAGTTAATAATGCTAAGTTAAATTGTATTTGTGGGGTTCTATATTTCCTTTCCCCCTTTTTTTTTGTTGTTTCACAAAGCTAAGAAAGCAAGTACAAGTTTATCTTGGTGAGCTATTTTTTGGAGGCTTCTGGATCTGTACTTGCAGACTACATAAAGAGAAACAGAACAGATTAATAACATAATTATAACAGCAATTATAGATCCTCCAAGTGTTTTTATCGAAATTTTAGGGCTGCCAATTTATTAGCAGCTTCCTTAAGCACCTTGGAACCTGACTAACTATCTACTCTTACACTTTTTCCTTAAGGAGTCGGAACCCAGAAATCTTTTGGGAAATAGGGCAGAGGTTATTCTTCTGTAACTACTTCCTGCTAAAAAGAGGCATCCAGGGCCCTTTGGGTCCCTCCTCCTTGTTTGCTGTCTAAAGGCCTTTCCAGGTGCTGTTTTTTTATGGAAGAGGGAATTTCCATAACAACTTATAACTGAATAATTTGATTAATTATGTAAATAGAATACAATAAACCCATGAGACATTTTTGGAAACTTTTGAAAGAGGTTAACTTTAGTACAGTTTAAACTTTACCAAGCAGTTGTTTTACTGGTTTCATTGTACAGTTTTTGTTCTAAACAGACTAGTTTTCCCACTGGGACTGTTATGCCTTTTCTTGTTCTGGCTAGGCAGTACTGCCCAATAATGGAGGTTTTTAAGACCCAGAAGTTGCTACTCTTAGGTCTTTTTCCAAAAGTTACATTAGGAACTGGGTTGGTGGGCACAAGTTTGCGTGTTTTCCACAGCCACTGGTCTCCCATAGTGGTCTCTCCACATACATAACAAGAGTATACTTTTAAAGCTTTAGCCACATTTTTAGTCAATTGGAAAAACAAGTTTTTTTTTTCTCTTTTACACACATCTTCTTGCCATCTTTTAACATACTTTAACCTTTTTTAAAACATTTTTCTTACTTTCTGTGCCTCTCTTTTTCTTTGCCTTCCTTAACTCTTTCTCTCTTTCTTTCACACACATCCTCTTTCCATCTTCCAAAATACCTTATCCCTTCTTCTAACATTTTTACAACTTTCACTGACAAACTTAGACATGCTCTTACTTTCTGTGCCTCTCTTTCTCTTTGTTTTCCTGTTCTTTCTCTCTCTTTTACACACATCCTCTTTCCATCTTCCAACATACCTTAACCCTTTTTTTTTTTTTTTTTTTTAAAATTTTTTTTGGTGGAGCAGGAATTTCCTTGGGCTGCTGTTATTTTTTCCTGATG
>CAUYQU010071296.1:0-45572 GCA_963574635.1 Cheracebus regulus | reverse complement strand
CTGTAAATATTTGTTAAGTCTAGTTGTTCCAGGTCTGAGTTCAAGTCCTGGATATCCTTGTTAATTTTCTATCTCGTTGATCTGTGTAATATTGACAGTGTAATGTTAAAGTCTCCCACTATTATTGTGTGGGAGTCTAAGACTCTTTGTAAGTCATTGAGAACTTGCCCTATGTATCTGGGTGCTCCTGTAATGGGTGCATATCTATTTAGGATCGTTAGCTCTTAATAGAAAATTATGAAAGGGTTTTTTTGTAGTCATCTTTCGTTTGTTTGGTTTTTATCTTTTAGAAAATTTACCTGAGAAACAGGTAATGTGTTTTACTAAGATAATTGCCTGTGCTTCATCTTGTCTTTGTTAGGTTTTTGGTCACTTAAGAAAACTAAGTTTACTCTACTAAAAGAGCTAAGGTTTTGCTACAAATATCTAACTTCATGTTTGCCTTTGATGTCTTTTGATCACCACTCTGGTTAAATGATCGGCTATTACTTCACAGTGGCCTGTAATCCGTTTTTTTAGATGTGGTCTTACTTTGTCTCCCAGGTTGGAGTGGAGTGGCCCAATCTCATTTCACTGCAATCTCCTCCTCCTGGGCTCAAGGGATCCTCCTACCTCTCCCAAGTAGCTGGGACTATGGCACATGCCACCACACCTATTTTTTATTTTTATTTTTTGTATTTTTGGTAGAAACAGGGTTTCACTATGTTTTTCAGGCTGCTCTCGATCTCATGAGATAAGGCAATCCACCCACCTCAGCTTCCCAAAGTATTGGGATTACAGGCATGAGCCACTGTGCCTGGACCTATAATCCTATTTTGATGAAGTGTCTTATGCCCTTGATACTTTTGACTAACTTCCAAAATCAAATTCTAAATTAAATATTTTTGTTGGCCTTAAATTTTGAAATATTCCAGATGGGTCCTTGGAGCATATTAAAAGGATTTTTTTTTAAATAAAAAGAGCTATATTAAACTAATAGAGCTTATTTGATCTACTAAACTATATGGGAGGCATGGTTAAATAATCAGTTATGCTCCACCTTTTCTGAGATATTTATATGTATGCATCTCGGAAATTGTACAAAATCCCTAGAAATTCTATAATACCATTGAACTGGGAAAAAATTTCCAGAACTCTAATGGAAAAACTGATTGGGTCTTTAAAACTGCTAACCTAACATCAAGAAAAACAAAAATTAACTGAATGCCACAGAAATGCTTTGGCAGGTTTTTATGCTAAATCAGCCAGTAGTGACATTGCTAAGATACACAATTTGAATTAACCTCATGAGACTCACCCAGGACAAATTGCTTATGTTAATTTATTTAATAAACATGGCTATGTACCTGAACTGGAGAAACAAAACTGGTATTTCAAAGGATGCATAAAAAATGTTAAGCATGGACTCATGGAGAATCTAGTTCTTTCAGAGATCGTAAAGCTTCTATTATTAAAATTTCTGGACTTTGTGACTTATAATGAAATAGATAAAATGATAAAAATTATTTTTAAAAATTGGTAGAGTGACTAAAATTGCTCACGTTTTATAATCAGTGTTTGGTGGGAAGAACCCATAATTCCGGTAAGAAAATCAAAATTTCAGGTGATATATTTCTGGTACCTGTTGGATCATTTGAATATTTATAGTAAGATTTCATTTTATTTCCACTTTCACCGCATGTTTTCTGATTGTACACAAGCTTTTCCATACAGGAAGGCTGATGCTATCACAGGAACTAAAAGGTTATAATAAAATGTGTTTCCCTTATAAGGCATTTCTGGAGAAATCTTCAGTGATAGAAGTACTTGTTTCAAAGGCTAGGTTGTAAAACAGTTAAATAAAGCATTACAAACACAATGGTGTTAGGCAAGCTAACTGAATAGATTGCATCAGCCACAAGTATTACTGTTGGCTTTGATGGCAATGAGATCTATCCCCAGAGAGAAACACAGATTGATTCCATATGAAATAGTTACTGGAAGGCTTGTGATTCTACTAATATAATCCCATGTATCCTATGCTCTTATAAACTCTGACATGACTCGATATTACAAGGCTTTAGTGCATTATGCCAAAGAATATTTCATCAGGTATAAGAAGCTCTGCATGACCCTCTAACTGATGACAGCCAGACCTTTCATTATTCAAACCCAGAGATCATATCTTTTGAAAATGACAAACCAGAGAAAGACTACCCTTGAGCCACATTTAAAAAGTCCATACCAAATTCATCTCTCCAGTAAAACTTCAGAATCTCAAACCTAGGTGCACATCTTTTTTTTTTTTTTTTTTTTGAGACAGAGTGTTACTCTTGTTGCCTAGGCTGGAGTGCAGTGGCAAGATCTAAGCTCACTGCAACTTCCACCTCCCAGGTTCAAGCAATTCTGCTGTGTCAGCCTCCCAGGTAGTTGGGATTACAGGCACACACCACCATGCTCAGCTAATTTTTTGTATTTTTAGTAGAGACAGGGTTTCACCATGCTAGCCAGGCTGGTCTGGAACTCCTGACCTCGTGATCTGCCTGCCTCGGTCTCCCAAAGTGGTGGGATTACAGGCATGAGCCACCACACCTGGCCAAAGTCCACATCTTTTAACTCCAAAAGGCCCCTCCATACTCCTGAGACTGTACGCCCATTGAACACCTAAAGATAAACCTGACCTGGTAAGTTTCTCCTCAGAAGTGGATTATATCCTAGAAATGAACAGTTCTCCCAAGGTCACAGATCAAGACTTCTTTCTTCTGTCACCATGCAACATTTTTCCTCTTTCTTCTTTTCCTTGTGTTCCTTTTCTGTTTATACATTACAAAATAACACAATAATTTAAATTTCATGATCAATAGCTTCTGCAGAGAACCTCACTGAAGGCTGAATATGTCATGTTATACTTAAATCTTTGCATGATCCTAGAGATTCCCTGGTTATCCCTGTAACACATCTCACTGATATTCCCATTGCAATAGCTATTCCTTTCTACAAGGTTAGGTTTTTAAATTCATGTATTCAGATTCCTTGTTTAAATTTAAGAATAGGAAAAACTGTAAGAACGATTTTACAGTTAAATTATGCTAAAAATTGATTCAGAAAACCTACAGAAAGATACTCAACCATTTGTAGCCAAATTTATAACCATACTCTCTTAGTTGTCAGTAGTCTCCAACCATGCAATGATTTTGGTAATGGAGCATTAAACAAATATTACTAGTGCTTTCCTGCTAATGACCCCTAATGTATAAGGCATCTCACAGAGAAAGGTTATGCCTCCTTTAGGATAGATTTTTATTTGTGGGGGATTTAATGATTAACCATGCATGTGGGCAATTCCATGTATTCAGTGGAAAATAAGGGACCAATATGGATTAGGGATTCTAACAATATCATTGTCAACTCCATAACCAACTGGAAAATAAGCATTTGTTCATACCTCTTAATTTGCACTATGGAATAAAGAGAAGTTTGCCAGAAAACATAAATTTCTGTAAATAGACATCTTTTGGTAAAATGCTTCTTCCTTAGCTTGGCATAAATGTAATTAAAATTGTGGTTAGAAATCTGTCTCAAATATTAGCTACTATAGCTGACTCTACTCCAAATGCAATAATTGCCCAGAAAACTTCTTTAAATTATCTTGCCAAAGTTGTTGTAGATAACATGATTTCCTTGGACTACCTGCTGGATGACCAAGGGGAAGTGTTAGCAGGGCATGTGATAGCTAACACCTCTTGCTGAACTTGGATAAATATATACGGGATGATAGAAACTTAGTTTCAAGAAATCAACAACAAGCTACTTGGTTAAAATAAAGATTCATTTCTTGGCTCTTTTTGATAGATTTGATTTTGATTGGTTCAATTCATGGGGAAGGGTATGATCTCTTAAGGAGCATAGTTCAGTCTTTTATTAATATCCTCCTGACAGCCATCATGATAATCTCTCTGTTGTGCCTTTTCCCCTCAAGTCTGCAGTACTTAGATGCACTCATTCCTTTTATGTCAAATGGTCTCATTACAGTTTAGACTATCAAAAAGACAAAGGAGCATAAAGAGTCATCTGATAACTTGACATTGTAAGTTCCACACTTAAAAATCAAAAAATTTAATTATAATGGTGACAGAGTGACATTAAGGGTTTGGTCAAATTCTGAAAATTGAGAGGCTGATCAAAAGAAGGGCATTATTAAATAAAATTTGGGCTAAAGATGCCTTTGTACTTTGAATTCCTACATAATGAACCATGACCTAACTTAGTATATAAGCAAACTACAACCTAATTTGAGAGTGCATTCTCACAATAAATAGCTGATCTCAGCCAACCATACCAGCTGAACTTCAGCCAATCACAGGCTGTCAACTGTTCAGATCATGTCCCTCTATGATAAATGTCTCAAAGGAAGCAAATGCTAAACTATAGCCAATCAACTTGATTCTGCATGTCATTTTGCTTTTCAGTCTATAAATATCACCTGCTCATGTCACTGGGCAGCCCTCTCTGAATTTCTCCTGGTTCTCAGTGCTACCCAATTCATGAGCTATTCTTTCCTTAAACAAACTCTGATAAATTTATTATTCTAATTTTTTTTAACATCACTAACATACTATAAAAATTAAGTGAAAAAACTTTTAAAAGTTTTTACAAATTTGAAATATCTACAATGTCCTTAATATTTGAAAAGTAAACACACATATAAACATACAAATGAGAAAAAAAATGGGCCTTTAAAGGAATAAAGAAAAGGAGAAAAATATCAATGGAGTACTTAAAGATTACTTATTGAAGGAATGTGGTGTAGAATCAAAGAAAAAAATACAAAAACATTATCAATGATTATTTTGGACAATTTGATTAGAAGAGACCTTAATTTTTAATTTTTTTTCCATTTTTATAATATTTAAAGTGATTATATTTTTATAACCATAAATAAGATTAATTTTAAAAGACTGTAATGAGATTATTAATCTCTTTTATATCAGCCTTTAGTCAAATCACAATTAAAACATGTCACATAAAATGCTATGCAAAAAATATTTTATTAAAACCCAAAATGATAAATATGTTATGTGTCATCAGTGTAAATTTTTGCTTGCCTATTAGAAAACTTGTTGGGGTTACATGATTTCAAACTTAAACCAAAAAAGAGAAAGGATATTGAAGATCATTTATGAGAAAACTGAATGCTAATGAGAGGTGAAAAATTTATCTAGGATGACAGGATTAACAAGTAATAGGAATAGAGATGGAATGCAGATACCTAAAGTGTCAATTCAATACTTCATTCTATACCATGAAAACTTTAAATAGTTGAAGCTATTTATAAGGCAATATGTGTTTTATATCTAATAATAATAATGGCCTAAAGGAATAATAACATTATTTTCAGCATGGGATCACTTTGAAAAAAATAAGTGGGAAAATAGTCTGTTTAAAAGTTGTATAGAACTGATAGTAATTTGCAACAGAAGGGAGCTTCCAATTCAGAATATTGTTGCTATTATAAAAACAGAACTTGCACAGTCCATTGACTGAGTATGATCACATGGAATTTTATTTAAGGAAGAAGGTAAAATCAAATAGGTGAGAACAATCCTGATTAGTGTATTTGTTTTGTACTTCACTACATTAAATGTTTAATTGAGTAATATTTGTATTATAATCAATAGTTTATTTTGAGATGCAAATGCCAAAAAGACAAATTTCATTCAGTTTAAATTATCAGCCCTTATATATTAAAATAATAGACTTTGGAGACAACAAAACATGGGAGAGTAGGAGGAGGAGAAGGATGCAAAATTACCTACCAGGTACAATGTTCACTCTTCAGGTAATGCATACAATAGAAGCCCAGACCCCAATACTACACAATATATTCATGTTATACAACTGCACTTGTATCCCCTAAATCTATAAAAATAAAATAAATAGAAAACACACACACACACACACACACACACACACACACACACACACACACACATTTTCAGCCCAGATAAACTACGTGGTAGTTCTAATTTCCTTTACAGCCTAGAAATATTTTTGTCTAGTCTTTGAAATATTGTTTTAATCCTGTATAGGCACAATGCATATTATTTCTTGATGTTAGAATAAAGTGAAATTTTCATTTTGAATATCCTTTTGTATACATACTGATTTGAGATTCTGAAATATAATTTACAGATAGATTATAAACTAAATTTCTAATGTGTTTCATCTATAAAATAAGAATTGAAAAATATGTTTAAAATACATTCATTTTGAAAAAATATTCTGATAAATGATTCAATTACAAGCATATTGAATAAAGATATATAGTTTTTCTCCTTATGATTTTTTATGTTGCATGTAAGGCATTGACCTTTAAGTAAAAAACTAAACAAAAATATTAATGCTTTATAAGTTACAGTTGCAGGTATACAAACTCAAATATCATTGGTATTTATTGAATAATGCACAAATTTATAAAAACAGTTTTCATTATTGGTAATTTTCTTTTATCTATTTTCTGACATAAAATAAGGTATTATTTTAAACTATTGTAATGAAACTGCTATAATAATGTAAAAGTTGACATGAAGGAAAAGAACAAAATAACAAACAGCACATACAAAAAAGATAAGAGTTTGAATTTGTTTTGCCAATCATATAACAAGAGGTATAAAATTTAATGTTGTCAAATAAAATAATAAATGAAGAGCCCAAAATTTATATTGTCATGCATAAAATGGTTTCAATTGAACTTGTGCATAAGTCTAAAAGTGACCTTGGAGAAATTTAAACTCCTCTTTAAATACGTCTAGACAGAGTAAAGGAACATTTAAAATGCTGAGGGAATGCTGCAATGGAGACAGTGGTGGAATATGAGCTATAATCACTACTCACCAACGTCATGCTAGTCTCCATTCACACAGTCTTGCATTTACAAATTACTCCTCTATCTACCTCAGAATAATTTTTATGCTCAGTTTTGACTATTCTAACTATATATTCACATTATTATTTGTACACTTGTGAAGTGTCACTGAAGCATATCCCTTTTAATATATAATTTAAAGTAACAACATAAAAATTTTAAACCATGTACATAACGTTTTATTATCTAGAATGTTTTTCAGAACTCATTGAAACACCTTAAATTCACTAAGACTCCTTATTGTAAGGCACTTCTAAAAACATACGCATTTCAGTCCTAATTCTCTTTAGGAACAGAACTTCAACTTTGAGGGAGAAAGAAGAAGAGAATAAAGATTGAATAGACTTGTCTTTGTTTAGGAAAAAAATCAGAAAAGCATAAGCTCAAGGTAAAAAGATTATAATACACTGTTGTTGTTGTTGTTGTTTTCTTTCGAATACTATAGTTATAACTTCTCTGAGCTTCAATTTTCTTACTTGTAAAATAAGGAAGTGGGTTAGAACATTTCTAATGTCTGTCCAAGAAATAAATTCACTGATTCTCTCACCAGTCTTATAAAGCAGCATAGCATAATGCTTTTTATTTACTTCCACAATAGAGAGAAAAATATTTCTGAATTGACACTAACCAGAATCTATGGATCTGCTGATGTGTCATCATGCCCATTAACCAAGTTCATTATGTGTTAAAAGTTACTGAAATGAAGATCCCAGAGGCTCATATTTTCTTTATATGAGAAGAACATTTTGTTTGCTACTAAGAGAAAATCACAGTCAGCATTTAATTATAATAAATTAGTTATTATATAAGAAATTTTTTCTCTAATTATTGTTTAATGTAGATCTTCTCACTTTAAAAGTTATGCATTTTTTTTGTTTAATCTGGTATGTAAAAGCAATCCAGAGAATTTTCACTGATTAATCAAATTTAGAAATTTACTCTGACTTCACAGGTGCAGTCTGAGAATAAACTACATTTTGAAGGGATGGGAAGAGTAGCATGTCATGCCCCTCCCCATCCTATTTCTGTCTCTAAGCCAGCCTGATTCTCCAGACTTGTGACTCCAGTAACAAGCAGGTTCACCCAGGACACTAGGAGAGTGAGTCTCCAACTTTTCCCTATCCACATTCCTTCCATGCAGCATAATGTACTAACTAGAAAAACAAATATGGCTGTATGGACATGTAGACATTGGTCTCTTAATCGTACTGGCAAATGCCAGTGGAGGAGTAAGTCTGTGGGCTCCAAATGTCTCAAAAACTTTTTTGTGAATTTACAAAAGTATATTTTTAAAAAAACCTTTTTTTTTTGTTTCCTCTTTTGTTCCAAGCAGCTATCTACTCATTTTTCCTCTGACATGGTATTGGAGATTTAAATTCCATCACCCAGCTTCTCTCTACAGCAGAATTCTGTGCATGTGTTACTCCTGAACAGCCCCATCTTTGTTATTGGGCTACTATTTTGTGAAAAATGGTTTCAGTGTCTTAATATATCCTGATTCTTATCTGCATGGTTTTATTTTAGAGATAACCTAAGTGATAATGGACTTTTCTCCCAAGTATGCACACAAAAAAATTATGCTTCTGTTAAACTTATCCAAAGAATCAACTGTTACTTTCTTTTTGTCTGATTGTTCATAACTTAATGTAAAACACATTTATATTTTTATGTCTTTTTCTCAAATTTTGACCAGCCTAGTTATCAAATACTCTTTGTTCTTGAGCACACAAATATAATTTTGTCACTTTTCCACCTTATAATTTACTCTCAATAGTATAGTTAGAAGTGGACCTTAAAGAATGAGTCAGTTTTTTTATTATCAAAACTTTGAAAAGGACAACCCAGACTGTGAAGAAGGCATATTTGAAAGCAAAGAGGCTTGAGGAAAATTCAAATAATTATAAGAATCATGTCTGATATTCTCACCCACAACAAATGGCTGATAGTACTTAAAATATGGTCCAAAACAGAAATGTTAATCAAATAGCTATGATGGAATGCTGTTAAGTATCTCATTTAATAAAGGATATAAAACTATGTTACCCATATCAATCCTAACTTGCACTAAATTCTTTCTTCTTGTCTCAGATATTAAAACCATGACTCTATCACTTCAGTTCTGATTTAAAAAATCACATCTTTATATTTATTAGTCTCTAGAAGATTTATACTTCTTCACAATAGAATGATACTGCTTCGGATACAGAAATGTATTGTTCTGCAAGCCACAGGGCAATCAATAGAAAACTACACCGAGTGTTTCACTGGCTGTTTGCCAATCTTTTAGAGAGAAAAAAAATGCTTCTGATGTGCAGTGTGATATCCGTTTCCTCTTTTAAGGAATATGAGAAGCTCTCTTCCAACCATCATTGACAAAGACCCAGACATCTCATGATCTAATTTTAAAATATACTCTCTCCTGGGGCAGCAGGAGACTATCATACAAACGATTTGAGAACAGAGAATTATTGGTAAATAAAAATTCAAACTAAAAACATAAAGAGTGCTGAAAACAACAATAAAACTTCAAATGAGCAAAATAACTGAATTTAAAAAATATATTTCCATATCATATATGGATAGAGATTCAGGGTGATATAGGTCAGAAAACATAAAGATCGAACAAAAATCATATACACTTCTTAAGAACCTCATTTATTCAAAGTGCTGAGCTATAAACAGAGAGCTAGTTTCATTGTTTTCCAAAAATTCTACAACACCCATAGAAAAATGAGGCAAAATGAGCAAGAAAATTCTGTGAACTCTGACTTAGGGTTATTTGCCCTTCCTGTTCTTGAACAGATAAATGCTAGCAGTCCAAAAATCCTCATTCCATCTTGCTCTTTACCCTTGAATTTTTTAAAAATTGTAAACCTTATGAAGTTAAAGTAAGTGTCCTATTTTATTTAATACAACTGATAGTTGATTTCCTCTATTTTTACCATTCAATGATCATTTGATAAATTATCATTTCAGTTGATTTTTAAAAATCCTTAAATTTGCATTTAAATTTATTAAAGGATCTGATATTATCTACATCCTGAAATCAAACATACTTTGTTATTAAAAGTTGTCTTTTAAAAGGTACTTTGTTCTTAAGATATAATGTACTACATAGCCTTCTGGGTGATTACGTACAGAAGAAAAGGAAGGAAGGAAAGAGGGAGGAGGAAAAGACAGAGGGAAAGGAGACAAAAATACCTTTGAGATGTTCAAGAGATAGGTTGCACTTATACAAGTTTCCCAGGTAGCTAGCTAAAAACAAACACTGATCATTTATTTCTTTACTTGCATTTTGTTTTATGACAAAGAACAGGAGGCTAAGCCACAGTGCAATCTACTTTGACTTTTATGATTCATATGTTACCTGAAGTCTTTTAGAAAAAAAAATCCACTTTAGGTAAGACTGACTGAAACCCCATATCTATATTCAGGCAGGTCAAAGACTCTCTGTCTCTTGTGGCCATCCCTGCCCTGGATCTGCTATCAATAAAATCTTCCAGCTTTCAATCCTTTCACCATTCCATGTACATTGCCAGTTACAAACCATGTACATGCACCTAACACTTAGTTTTAAATTTTAGTTTGAACATAAACTCTAGCTGTATCGCAATAAACCTAGTCATACAGCAGAGTTTCTTCACCAAATAGCAGACTCATAAAAATATAACTGGGTATGTTGGGAGCAGAGTAATTAAGCTCATAATAAGACAAAGTATTAAAATGTTCTGTTGTTAAAATAGTTCTTAAATACAGTACCAGCAGAGAAGTGTCACTGCGGCTCTCTCCACACTATGTTCCATCCTCATCTTTTATGATCCTTAGTCCATGTCCTTCTGCCATCCACTCTTTGCTATGTTGTTCCAAGGATATTAAAAGTTCTTCTTCTTTCTTAACATAGCAATTCAGCCTTAAAATCCTTAAAGTGCTAATTCTATATTCTTTTTACTCTGCAGATTTGTCACATTGCTTAGCATGACAGCGAAATCCCACATAATAGGATTGACTCTTCTAAGCAGGTAGTGCTACATGCACTTGTCACTCTTTTCCCCTCAGGTACATTTAACTTGTAAATCTAGGTTTTAGTAGGCAAAATAGCAAGAAGAGATGAATAGAGTTGTATGAATGTATATTTATTAAAATGTTCCCAGTGATCAAAATAGTTCTTATATTATAGACCTCGAATTTTGACGAGTAGTCGCATTGTCCTCAATTTTCTCAAGCACAGCAGTTCTGAATTGGCAATTTTGTCCCTCAAGGGACATTTAGCAAAGTCTGGAGACATTTTTGGTTGTCTCCATTGTGATGGGATTTCTAGGTCACTGGCATTTCTAGGTAGAGGCCAGAGATCCTGCTAAACATCAGAAAAAGTGGATAAGATGGTCCCGCTAATAAAGAATTATCTGGAGTAAAATAGCATTAGTTGCTGTACACAACACCAGCAAACACTGAAAGTTGAAGTGTTTACCATAGTAAAAATCAATATGACATTGTGAAAAATTGAATTAAAAACAAGATAAAATTTGGTCATGCAAAAAATTATGAATGCTTTGATAACATTTTCTTGCATAGAAATTGAAGTCTTTATCTATAGGTCCCTCAACCATGTAGGAAGCCACTGTCATTTTAATTTATCTCCCATTATGTCTCCCCAGTCATAACTTATACTCAAGTTCCTCTGGAGAACCTGAGTATCCTCAATCTCACACACCCTATTAACTCTGTGCTTTCTCTCTCTGCGTCCTCTGACTAAAAGAGACTTTTTGTCTATTCTATTCCATAGAATGACAAGGCAAGTTATTACTACAATCCTCAAAGAAAACCTGATCTACTCCAGGAAACGTCTCTAAACCTTTTCTTCTCTAGAAAAGATATTTTCCTTGTCTTGTCTATGTTATTATAGCATTTCTAAAATTTAAATTACAGCATATATTATACAATATTTGGCATCTCTTTATACATGTCTATTCCACCAGATTGTATACTTAGTAATTAAATTCTTTTTGAGCACCACCTGTGGGACACCAGATACTTAAAATCATGGTGAAAACATGATGGTATCAATAATTATAATGATACAGTTAGCATGTATGTGTGTTTACTGCATGCTTGGTCTTATATAGCCATGATGTAATTAATTTATTTCAGACACCCTCTGAGAAAAATACTAGTTTTACTTCATTTAACATGAAAGAAAAGTGAGGTTTGGCAAGTCAGAAGTTTGGCAAAGCTAGAATTTCAACCACATTTTTGGAGTTTCTATCCCAGAGTCAGAAATATTAGATTGTGATATTAAGTAAGTCAGTTAAGGCTAAATAAGGTAAAAGATTTTATGACATAGAAAAAATGTTATGTGATAAAGCAAAAGGTGCTATATGAATGTTTAAGGAACAATGAAGGTAGTATCTCTGATGTGTGCAACAATTTCACAAAACTAAATGTACGTTTACTCTGGGCCTTGGAAGAAAGTAGTAAAAGTGAGGAGATGAAGAATATTTCATTATTCTTAACATTCCTAACACCTATTATAATGTAGATATGTGTTACAGTCTTAAAAATTATAATAGCTGCTAATACTTAACACATTAGGAAAATGTATAAGTGTTTTACATGATTGATTCATTTAATTCCCATAGAACTCTACAAGATAAATATTATCATTATTCCTGATACACAGGTAAAGAAATTGAATAATAGAGAGATTAAGTAACTTGAACAAGAGCACACAGACAATAATTTGCAAACAAAATTTCCTCCAGATTTTTATATATAACCATGGATTAAAAAGTGGAGGAATCAGAAATGTGCAGAATATTTTGCATCAGGAAAATGGAGTATTAAGTATATCTACATCACAGGGAAATCACAGAAATTTTTAAAAGCTCAGTTGCAACTGAAGGGAAAAAAATACAGGAAGAATATGTGAATTACAAACCTTTGTTTTCATCCAAATATTTTAAAAGTGACAATCACTTATCATTTATATGTCTTACTGGATAGTGAATACCATAATTAGTCTGAGAACATGGATATAAAATGTTATTAATAGTCATCACATAAGTAAGAACGACAGGTAGAAAACATCTTTAAGTTTCTTGCAAAGGAAGTATAACTTTTTTTGAGTAACTGTTAAATTACTTTAACATGTTATATGCAACAGCATGAAGATGGTGTGTGTGTGTGTGTGTGTGTGTGTGTGTGTGTGTGTGTGTGTGTGTATGTGTGAGACTATATTATGCAAGAATTTGAAAGGAAGAGAAGACAAAAGATGGTAAAAGATAGTAATGAAAGTGGGAAAGAGCTAAGATAGTTTCTCTTCTTATCTGTCTATAAGGGTTGATTGTACATTTCTTCCAAGGGACCAAGCATAGAACTCAAAAACATCAAAGGTCATAGAGCTGAGCCTGGCTTCTGCAGTAGATAAGGTGAATGTGCAAGATATTTGATGCTACTCAAAGGGCGGTGTCACACCATTTTGTTCACTAATGCATTACTAAAATCTATCACAGTGTTTAATACATGAATAAACAAAAGAACTAATGCAATAAGTAACTAACAATTTTGAGATGTGGAAGTTTGTCTAATAGCTGTTGTACTCCAGAATAAACAGGTTGAAAAACAGGTAGATTCTGTATCATTTCCTAGTCACCATGAGTGTGCAGAACAATCACAAGATTCAACTTCTGTTAAAATAACTCTCTGCTTCTTGAGATTTCTTCTGAAATAATGCTATACACAGACACACATGCACAGCATTACACATGTAACGAAATTTCATGAATGTGAATGCTTAAAAGCCCTACCATACATATACATGTGTAAGTGTTTGATATATATATAGACATACTTATATGGTTAAGTGGATTTTGAGTGGCAGGAATATTTTACAAAAATGTAATACAAATGAAGAATAATGTAACGAAACAATCTAGAGAGAGGAAGGTCAGTTTGCTTGGTTAGATTATAGTATAAGGAGCATATATCAAAAATTAAATTTTAAATAGGAGAGAAGAAAAGTCAATTTTTAAAGAAACTGAAATAAGTTAATGTTCAGTTTTCCCAGTTTCTGTTTACGATTCAGTTTGACTATTTTTCATCTTTATTTCATTCTTTAGTCATTGCACATTTAAAAGTAAACTTCCTATTTTTGCTTTTTTCTCATCCCTAATAATTAACAAAAATTTTGAAAAAAAAAAACAAACCCACTATCTAATTCCCACAGTTGATAATCCTTACAGATTTCTTTTGCCTTTGCTGATGTCATGCTTCTTCCTGAGGCTAAATTGTGTATAGAGGGATCAATTACAGAGAAAAGCTAGAATGACAGTCTAAGTCTTCTGTGGCTTGATTATATCTAAAGTTTCTTAGTTAAGTCAGTGAGACACTCCCTGCAGACATGGATCATTGTGTCATGAGCATCATCGGAAGAGAGAAAGAAAGGGAGTAAGAGAGAAAAGCAATGATACTTGTACTTAATGTATAATTTGGTATCTCTACAAATAGTGGACATTTGATCATTTTTAAATGGGTCACACATGTTTCTCTTTGCTAACCAACATTGCTTAGGAAAAAATAAAATTGAAGAGATCTTTTAATATGGTTAACCATGCTGACACCATGCTTATTTTTTGAGGGTGCTAGCTAAAAGAAAATAAAAAGTTTGGTGCATAGTGATATAAACGAATATTTATTAATCTTTTTCAGGAGTTTTAAGAAATGTTTACACTCTAAAATAAGAGTGAAATTAGTAAGTAATTTGTATCTTAGATTGTTCCAGTTGCTTTTTCATTCTAATATTGTTTAATCTGTTCTTTTCTAGTGTCCATTGTTTTGTAAATTTCTAAAAACATTTTATATTGTTTAACATTCAGTGAAGTCTAATATAAAGTCATTTTTAGTGCTAAAATATTTTAGTATTCTTTTTCTTAAAGTAAGTTAAGTGAAACAAACAAATGCCCAGAAGTATCATACACAAACATTGAAACAAATGGCCAAACTGATTGTAATGGGAAAAATGAAAAAACAAAACTACAAATTACAGATAAGTTGTTTATTTATTTACTTTTATATAATAAGAACGTTTTTAGCATGGTACATTTGCGGCTTAACCTACCAAAAACCTTATTCACAAAATTGGAAACTATAGCTACTGTCTTATGTCAGTCGGAATGAGAATAAAAGAAAGAAAAGCTCCAGCTGTTGTGTATATTATATTTGTAACAAGATAATTTGTTATGGCTTATTCTTTACCATAGTAGTCACCTAATTCAGACAATGGCTAATGGATGTCAGAATTCTGGTAAAAGATTGGAAGACTCAAGTAACATGAAAATTGAATTCTGTTAGTTTATTAGATTCTGAAATGATAAAAAGTATTTTAAAGGGCTTATGAATGATTGAGGTTATTCAAACAGTGTCAGCCTATTAATGCTGCAAGTCTTCTATAACAAAAAGCTTTGGATCTGTAATACTATATTTGATACCACCTGGGATCTGAAATTTGCAGAGAGAATTACATCTAAAAATTCCAAATGCAATTGACTTCAGAGATTGAAACTAAAATGAACTTGAAATCTTTAGCTAACTGGATAATTTGTTCCAATTCCTTTCTTCTGATGCTCTAAAAATGCAATATTTTAAAATATATTGGAAAGTCTTCAAAACTCAATATAGAAAATGTTTTCCCACAAGTATGATGACAGTCTAGAGGATTCATATGTGAAGTTTAGCCATTTAGGTGTAAAATATAAAAAGTTTTTTTTTTAGTTACCTTCAGGTTGAAATATGATAAAAGTAACTGACCAGTGGACACCTATTCAATCCAATGAGATAAAAAATAAATATAAATGAAGATTGACTATACAAAATGTATATATGTTAATTATGAAAAAAAGTGATATGTTAGCAGAATATAATTTGCCTATTTACTAACAATGTATAGAAATGCTTTCCCGTGTTCTTATAATTTTATTTATAATAACCAAATTTATAAAACAATTTGTTAATTTGTAAAAATTTGAATAATTTGTAAATCTATATTCCTTATTATATCTAAGTTTTCATGGCATGTGGAGGGCAATATCCTCCCCCAGTCTTAGAGAACTCACCAGAGGCTCACAGAGCATTAACAAAGGCTAATCTTTAATAATTTTTTCATTAAATAACATACTCTTTTACATGCAGAAATACCCTCAAGGTACCTGCAGGAACATCTTAAAATGAGATTAAAAGGTTATTTGTGACGATTCTAGTTTTGCCAGAATATTATTAAGATCTAGTCAGCCAAAAATTTGTTTTTTCCTCAAATTTTATCATTATTTGGACATAAAGTACAGTCATGCATCATTTAATAATGAAAATATATTCAGAGAAATGGGTCATTAGGCAATTTCATCATTTTGTGAACATCACAGAGTATGCTTACACAAACTTAGATGGCATATCTACTGCACACCTAGGCTACACAGTACAGCCTATTGCTCCTTGGACTATAAACCTGGTTAGCATATTGTTGTATTGACACTGTAGGAAATTATAACACAGTGATAAATATTAGCCCATCTAAACATTAAAAAGGTACAGTAAAAAATACAGTATTAAAAACTTATCAAACCATCACTGTACATGTGGTACATCACTGAATGAGATGTTATTGTGTGGCACATGATTATACTACAATTGAGATTGTACAATACATTATATGTTTATGTAAACAAGACAGAGATCTAGTCTCCTGATGGCCATGAAGTGCTTTTATCATCAGGAAATTCAGGAAACAGCCTCTATATCTAAAAGCATAAGCTGAGCATTGTCCATGTAAAGGCAATTATATAAACTAACATATTGAAATGTAATCTAACTGCAGGATTATTCAAGCAGCTTAAAGTTAAAAGAAAAATATATTCAATCACATGAATGAACATCTTGAAAATTTTATATTACATCTCACTCTTCTTCCTATTCAAATTTCTATCTTATCAAAATTTGAAAATAGCTTTCATATTCAACTTAACTTTTATTGTACCTTTCAAAATACAATTATGTCCCCTGCTCAAATAGCCTATTCTCAGAAATTCATTTTCCAACCACCTAAATTAAAGTCACTGTCAGTTCAGTTGTATAATTTTTAATTTTAACAGCATGGATCACTGTTTAAAAGAGGTTGTAAAACTATTTATTGTCTGTTTTTCTTCCCTTTCCCCAAAGTACAAGAAGAACACTCTGTGGATCTAATTTACTCAACACTCATATTCATATTTTCAGACTATTTTTTGCAAAAAAAGGGTTCCAATAACTATTTAATGAATGAATGAAAAAAAATCTTAAAATATCTGACAAATAAAAATTTATTTCTAAAAGGGTATAAATTAATTTCTCCATAATTCCTATAAAACTTACTATGAAAGTGTTCATACTGCAGGTAGAGTAATAACTTTAAAAAGTTACAAGAAGTGCTATAAATGTTGAAAGGAGAGTCACAATTACTCCTTTTATAATTTATATGTCTAACACAAACATTTCTGCTACAACTCAATATACATTACTGAAAAATGCTGTATTCTGCAAATTCACTGTCTAAAAATGTCAGCACAAATGAGTAAAATGGGTGTGAAACCATTTACTCAAAAACAATGCGATTTTATAACCATAACACAAATGAAAACAATAATTACTCTAAAAGAAATATATGCGTAAATTATGTTAGGTTCCTAGCCACGTAAGTGTTATGCATTAAAGAAATCTTCCAAGATAAGGGCCTATGATGAAGAATTTAGGCTGCTGAGTTATGAAAAGCAAGGTTAAATGTGCAATAATGAGAAATTCTCATAACAAACATTCTAAGACCTAAAAGGGCCAAACAGAGTAACAAGAAAAATGTGACATGAATGGGCTTTTTGTGTGGCCTAATCTTCTTCAGTATCTTCCAGAGTTCAGCATTATGAGTCTGTTTGGATACAGCTGCCACTACTTGGTAGTGCAAATCATAGAAACACTCATTGTAGCTGTACACAATGACTTTGTCCTTAAAGAATATGAACTAATGAGTATTTGCTGAATCTCTCTCTAAATGATAGTCCTACGATAGAGACTAGTACATTTTTAGGTCTTAAATGGAAGGAATTTTCTTTCACCAAAAAACAATCCATTAATTATATTTTATTGGTACTATATCAAAATATTAATAATCAGATAAAATCAATTATCCCTTATAAGCCCAGACTAAGAAAATACTTCCAGAATACTGAACTGAATGAAATAAAAATTGTAATTTTAATGTTATGCGTATGCTATAACAAGTTATTTTGTCTGTTTAATTCACTACCAAATGAAAGTGATAAGGTTTAGAGGATAATTATGTGTTTTCTGAAGATATTTTATATTTATCTGATAAGATATGCTAGAATAAAGAGTGATGTGAGATATGACCCTGAGCTTTAATAACAGATACATGATTAACTCAGAAAGAAAGATTTTTAGAAGCTATTGACATAAATGTTTTTTATATTTTATAATATCAGCTTCTTAGGAAACTTTTTTCTCTATTACTAGGATACAAACACTTCTGATTTTATTACATCTTTATTTTTGTTATCTTTCATATTCAGTTTATAACTTTATTGTTCTAGCCACTGTTAGTATATCTGATGAACAGGACTAGAAACGTGTGTTGAGTTAAACCTGAATGGTAGAAGAAAAACAAAAAAATAAAAATTTTCATTAGTTAAAAAAACTTTTTAATTTAAAAATATTAATAAACATAAAATCTTAATTTTTTAAAGTCACTGTCATTTTTAAGAAGTTTAGTTCATTTTTATTTTATGTAAAATTATTTTTATTTACTATGGAAATCTATATAAATTTTTATTGATTTATAATTTTTAATAGTTCAAAGAACCCTTAGTAATACATGTCCCTTACACTAAACTCATCACATAATTTAACAAATATATGGGAGGGAAAATTATATTTGCCAGATATGTACTTACTTTTATGCTGCAAAAAATTATTTAGTTCTTTTATTATTTTTCTTCTTCCATTTCTACCATATTTCATTTTAGTTGAGAAACATTTATAAACATGGTATAATACAATTATTTTTCAAAAGCATGGCCAGGCATGGTGGCTCACACATGTAATCCCAGCACTTTGGGAGGCCAAGGTGAGTGGATCAACTGAGGTTAGGAGTTTGAGACCAGCCTGACCAACATGGTGAAACCCCATCTATAAATACAAAATTAGCTGGACATGGTGACACATGCCTGTAATCCCAGATCCAAGCTACCCAGTAGGCTGAGGTATGAGAATTGCTTGAACCTGAGAGGCAGAGGTTGCAGTGAGCTGAGATTGTGTTATTGTACTCCAGCCTGGGCAATAAAAATGAAACTCCATTTCGAAAAAAAAAGCATATTCCTTTCCTCCTATGCATCTCGTTTAACGTAATCTTAGAATATACTTTGAATATGTACTTACATGTGTAGTTACACATCAATTAGTGGCACAGGTATCCACTATTTTTTTCCTAGATTTGGAATTTGCCCTAAAATACTAAATATATAAGCAATTGTCACAGTACAATTAGCAATTCACTTTATCAAGAACAATATATGAGTTAATATTGAAAGGCACAATATCTAGAACAATTGAAGTTGTGAAATGAAATAAGACAGGGATAAAAAAGATAATCAATTTTGTACCTTCTCAAATTTAAGTCCTTTTCCGCAATTTTGGTGCAGTGGCCTTAGTTCAACTTCCTTTAAAAAGACAAGTTTTATTGATTAGGCTACATAGTCAGGGGGTAAAGCTAAAAAAGTAAAAATTGACTTCTTAAGTAATACTATGGAGAATGAGCCACAAATTCAGTTGAAATTTAGTCAATACATGGTGACGCAAATGCTAAGTTAAGGTAGACGGTATCTTATGTGATGATAAAGGAAGAACTAAAACTTTAATTTTTGTTATGAAAGTCTTTCTCTGTTACTTGTTCTGTTTATTTCTTAAATATATATCATATTCCCAAGTGACAACAAATGCATTAAATATCTTTGCTTTCCTCAATTTTTTTCTGACTAAATGTGTTAATTTATTCCTTTACCAAAAGGCAATTTGACCAAATGGGTAAATTAATGCTATTAGTGAATGACAAATAAACACTGTCTCATTTTACAGCTTCAATTCATGACATGGACTTTGGTTTCTGATACCCTGGATTCAATGCTAGGCTTTACATCACACGACTATTTGTATGTGGATCATGTACTTTATCTCCTTGAGCCTCAGTTTTCCTATTAGAACAACAACGACGACAACAACAAAAACTGGTGCTAATAACATTATTTGTTTTGGGAATAAAATAGCTTAATAGTAATAACAGTAAATACACCTTTATAATGCTTAATATTTGCCAGAAATTGGTGTGTGTGTGTGTGTGTGTGTGTGTGTGTCATCTTCATTACAGCTCTATGGGGTGGGTGCTATTACTTTCTCCAAAACACAAAAGTTGAAACTGATAAACAGAACTGTATTAGTCTGTTTTCACACTGCTAATAAAGACATGTCTGACACTGGGTAATTTATAAAGAAAAAAAGGTTTAATGGATTCATAGATCCACGTGGCTGGGAGGCCTCACAATCATGGTAGAAAGCAAAAGACCCATCTTACATGAGAGTAGACAAGAGAAAATGAGAGGTAAGCCAAATGGAAAACCCCTTATAAAATCTTCATATAGCCTGAGACTTATTCACTACCATGAGAACAGTATGGGGAAAACTACTACTGTGATTCAGTTACCTCCCACCAGGTCTCTCCCATAACACATGGGAATTCAAGATGAGATTTGGATGGGAACAGCACCAAACCATATCAAGAACTTTCCCAATCTCAAACAACTAATATGTAGAAAGGCAGGAATTGAATGATACCAAAACTGGATCCAGAGTCTGTTGGGTCTACCCCTCAAGAACTAATTTTAAAAAGGATCTTGCTCAGTCCTGAAAAATAGTAAGTATTTAATGGATGTTGATTCAAAAGTTTCACAAACAGAGGGATTCTAGAAAAGAGATAATTTGACCATACTTTACTCTTCCTCTACTTCCACCCTCAATCCATTTTGCATTCCTGACTCCAGGGACTCATAGGGTCCCTAGGCACTTACATGCATGGAAAACCTTAGGTTTTGAGGAATTTGATGCCAACACAACTGGGATATTTGTTCGACCAAGTGTGCCAGGCCAAGGATTTATACAGGAAGGCAACAGATTCGGAGAAAGGCTTGACCATCAGAGAGCTGTGCCATCTCAAATGATTGTTTTTACTTATTTATTTATTTCATGGTTTTATATGTGTTCTTCAGTGCCTCCCTCTCCCTGAGTGCATTTTTTTTTAATTTGCTTTAATTGATATACTTCTTGCTAGAGGCTACAGTTACTTAAAGTCATTTGCAGTTTTTCTTAGTTGACTCACTTGGATCACTCAGGTCTGATGGATGTTGTTGGTAAAAGAAGTGGTTAAAGGCAAACTTTTCCTGTTTGTACCAAGGTGGTCTTCCAGGCCATCATAAACCTTAACAAGCCTCATTGAACCCTCAATCCCTGATGTTTATATACTAATCTAGTTTAGGAACAATCTATTCAGTTGAATAGATTAAAATTTTAATCTATTCATTATCTCAAAAAATAACTGAATTCTAATCTATTCAGTTGCTAAGTTCAGTGAGAGAACATTCACATAATGATGGGTACCCAAGTCTTTCTGAAAACCAACCAATGGATTAGGACAAATATCTCACTTTGAGACAATATAGAAAAAAAAAACAGGTAAGCAAAATATAGCCCTCCTCTCTCTCTTTTTTCTCCTTCTCTCTCTCTCCTCTACTCTCTCTCTCTCTTTCTTTTACATACTACACACACATGCACACATGCACACACACACAAATGTAAAATAATAGAGTGACTAGATCTATGTTACATACATGCCAAGTGAGAAATCTTGATATGGAAAACAAACATTATATGATAAAAGCTAATATTGTAATTTTTGTATCATTTTTTTACTGTTGGGTACAATATTTTTGTGTTACCCTAAGAAAAAAATTAATATTTTTATTTAAATTGTGACATGGCATGAACTATATGATTTAGCCCGATTTCAAAGATGTCAAAATGACAAAAATGTCTAAGAATAAATTGCAATTGGTAATACTTTGGCATTCTTATTAATCAATTGAAGCACAGCTTCGGTGTTTATTGGTTGGAAAGATGAAGAAAGAAGAAAACTGTTTTTCAAAAGTCTCAGTTAAAAAGGCAGGACAGATTTAAAGAGAAGAAAATAAGTGATACCAGCCTAATGTTTTAATTTGATAAAATGAGAACACCTTAATAGGAAAAAAATGTATTTTAATTGCAGAAAAATTTATCTTATTTTGAATAATAGTATACGACATGTATAACTAGTAGATATAGTATAAATAGAGTAAACATTAAAGTAATGGGGAAACTAAAACATCTTCCAAAGCACACAGAAAAAAATAAAAATATGGTAACCTGACCTAACTAGCAATTCTTTTGCCTTAAAAAGAAAGAATAACAGTGTAAAATACATTTACACATGCATAAGTACAAATGATAATCCCATGTGCAATATATGTATATAGGTTAGATTTTTAAATTTAAAGACATAGACTGGGTGATTACCATAAAACAAAACTAAACAAAATCATGCCATATGCTATTTTCAAAGAATACATGTTAAATACATGATCCAAAAATGTTATCTTATATAGGAAGTATATAATTTTACATTTTTCCACTTCATATTTTTTATTTTCAAATTTAAAACTTATCTATGGTGGATGGAACATACAATTATGGCTTTGGTCTAAAAAAACCAAAGAAATTGGTGAAATTAAATATATAATTAAAGAATAAATTATATTATATATGTTTATTTACTAAATTAAAAGTTTCAAAGCCCATTTCAGTGCAAAAACTATGAACCATTTATTTATGATGTTGACACATCCAGTTGACTATATGGAAAAAGATAATAATATGCTTATATCTTATGTAATATAAAATGTAGAGCTGAAGAATAATATGTTAAAAATACAAAATCACAGTACCAGAAAATGAAGGTGATTGCTTTTATAATATAAGGACAGACAAGACCTTCTCAACCAAACCTAGGAACTAAAATTCTTTCAGAAAAAAGAACATGTTAAAATATATAATATTTGAATATTTATATCATAAAATATACCATCAGATTTATCAGAGATATCATAGATTTTATGAAACATATTTAAAATGCAAATAACATATAAATATTTAAATTTTATGAGCTCAATAAGAATGTATAATGAAAATACAAACAGTTCAGTTCAATATAAAGATGTGTAAAGAATATGAAGAGGCAATTCTCAGAAACTGTAATAATTACAAGGAAAGATGTTCAGCCTCACCAGCATTTAGGACAACACTCAACAAAATGAACAAAAATGAACAAAAACATAACATTTTAATTCATCCAGGATTTGTATCATTGAAACAAATATGAAAAAATAATCTAAACATATCTTTAAAAAATGAAAGTATATATCTTTTATCAAGCAATCCCCTTTGATGAATCTATGTGTAATAATAAAATTACTTGTATATATATATATATATATATATATAAGAATTTATGCACCCTTTTTATTACAGCATTGTTTATATTGGAAATAAAACTAAAACTTAAATAGATGTCAAGAATAACCAAGTAATATGTCTAATCACATGAGATCAAATATCATATTGAGTAATATCTCATCATTTAATATCACATCAAATTATTAGAGAATGTATTATTATATTATTATTATTAATTGTTAAAAAGAGTTCTAAGACCTAACTTGAGAGGATTTTCACTCAGTTATGTTGAATGAGAGTATCAACAAACATATAAAAATACATGTGTATGTGTACCACAATAGAATTCCATCGCTGTGAATAAACACTTGTAATGAAAGAAGGTATTCTTTTTACATAGATTATGTTGGGACAGGACTTGGAGAGGTTTGCACAGTAAGATAAGAAGCTGAAGGAGATAAAGTGGCCTTAGACTCTTTTTGGCCCTCTCAACATTCCATCTCCCAATTAAGAGGCTGAAACTGATAGATACTCACTTTCTTACCAACCATCATGGATAGAGTGAAAGCAAGTAACCTAATTCTAAATAATACAGAGGTCAGAGGGAAAATTAAGAAATCATGTCTTGAAGATATTTTCTTCTGTATTAATGACAGGTTCATAGGAGGAAGTGCTCATTTTTATTCTGAATATGGTTGTTTATGGAATTGATACCAGGAAAGGGTACAGCCATACTGTAACCAATTGAGGAGAAAGTGACAACATGGGTAAAATAAGAAGAGCAGAGGAGGAGGATGGGGAGAAGAAAACAATGAAACTATGAATGAACCCCGCAACCTGCTCTATCTCAGGTCTCCTTGCTAAGTGAGGTAATAAATGTTTTTATTAAATAATTTTAGTTGATGACATGCAAAATCCCCTATAATTTACAGCAGAAATAAAATATAAAGGAGAAAAGAAAATGTATGAAATTATTACACTTAGGAATCGTTTTAACACTGTAGTTTATGTATGTATGTGTAGAAAAATACCAAATTGAAATGATACTATTTTCATCATCATTTAGTGGAAACTAGAGTACTAACATGCTTAATTATCATAGCAGAATAAATTGGAAGTTAATTTCAAATAACACAGCCAGTTTTAAGATTTTCTAAATTATCATCTAGAAAATGCTGGCCAGTTATAAAAATCTATTACCTCATATGTGTTCACCTTTCTTCCTCAGTTCTGTTCTGTAGAAAACATTTCTCAAGCTCCCGTACTCTCTGGCTTCCCAATAGTTTGAATCATTAGGAATCATGGGTAGAATTTCGAAGGTGGAAAGAAGGGTAGGACCCCAAGCATTCTTCCTTCTACCTCTGCTTCTTGTGCTTCTAGTAGTCGATGCACCTCCTGCTTGGCTCTAGTTGCCATTGACTAGTCCCTAGCCACTTCAAACTCCTGGCTGTGGTTTCTGGGCAGTGGAAAAACCACTTCTCCTGATTGTGCCTAACCCATTGGGTGACAAGGTTGATTACACCCTAGATTTTAAAATCCCAATGCTTAGACCACACCAAGACTTCATCAGATGAGAATTACATCAGAATTTCTGGGGCACAGTCTAGGATTTAAAATCGTATTTTCATATGCATCCAACTTTGAGACCTAACTTTCTAGTTTTGGAGATGGTTGGGGTTTCCTAATTCCTTACTAATGCTTATTTAGCTTTTGTCCTCTTCGACCACTTATGTAACTATTTCCCTGTCTTAAATTTTCAATGCTTTAAAAGTCTGGACTAATTACTGTTTCTTGGCCAGGCCTGATACATTTTTACTATTATTACTATTATTTTAGAAATAACAATATAAAAAGTAGATAATTGGATATGCAGTAATTTTTTATTTCTGAGTATTAGGGTATATCAAAATAGCCACAGGAAAGATTGCTGCACTACATCTGAGTTGGTCAGTCAGTGTCAACATGCAATTCAATCACGTTTATCTCTTGTGTGCTCTTAGAATAACTGAAACTGAATAGAACAAAAACTAATAACCTTAGGAATTCATCTGATCACTTGACCATTTTCTCTTTCTCCTTTATTAACTGAATTTCTAAATGTGAATTGTGGTATACTTTTTGTGTTTTAAATATAAAGCATTAGGTAGAAATTACAAAACTAAGACTTAAAAATAAATTAATACTGGTAAAATTATACCCTTGTATGTTAAAATTTTTATTAAAATTTTATTTCCTAATGATAATAACTGCTTGTACTAATGACAATGCAAAAATCATCTTTTCAATTTAATGTGCCAATAAAATTGGTCAGTGTAAATTCTTCCTTAAATGATAATTGTCAAACTATTTATCCATGTTTAAAAAAGGTCTAATTATCCATCATGAATCCTTATTTAACATATAATTCGTGTTTTTGAAAAGACACTATTCTTTTTCAAGCTATGTGTCTACAGGTGATAGGTGCACCAAAATATCAGAAATCACCTTATTCTAAACACCACATGTTCCCCAGAAACCTATTGAAATAATAACTAGCAAAAGGAATGTAATGATCCCCAATGCTGAAGGTAGGGCCTGGTGGGAGGTTGTGATGGTTAATATTGAGTGTCAACTTGATTGGGTTGAACGATGCAAAATATTGTTCCTGGGTATGTCTGTGAGGGTGTTACCAAATGAGACTAACATTTGAGTCAGTGGACTGGAAGAGGCAGATTTACCCTCAATCTGGGTGAGCACTATCTAATCAGCTGCTAGCACAGCTAGAATAAAGCAGGCAGGAGAATATGAAAGGGCAGACTTGCTGTGCCTTCAGGCTTCATCATTCTCCCATGTTGGATGCTTCCTGCCCTGGAACATCAGACTCCAAGTTCTTCAGCTTTTGGACTCTTGGACTTAAAGCAGTGGTTTGCTAGGGACTCTCAGGCCTTTGGTCACATATTGAAGCCTACACTGTGGGCTTTCCTAATTTTGAGGTTTTAGGGCTTAGGCTGATCCATTGGCTAGTCCCTAGCTACTTTCAATTCCTGGCTGTGGTTTCTGGGTGGTGGAAAAACCACTTCTCCCTACTGTGCCAAAACTATTAGGTAACAAAGTTGATTACACTCCAGAATTTAAAATCCCAATGCTTAGACCACATCAAGACTAATTACATCAGAATTTCTGGGGCACAATCCACCACTGGCTTCCTTGCTCCTCAGCTTGCAGACAGCCTACCGTTGGACTTTACCTTTTGATCATGTGAGTCAATTCTCCTCAATAACCCCCCTTACATATAGACATATATCCTATTAGTTCTGTCTCTCTAGAGAACCCTGACTAATGCAGAGGTGTTTGGATTATGAGGATGGATCCCTCATGGTTTGGTGCTGTCTTTGCAATGGTGAGTGGGTTCTCCCGAGATCTGGTCATTTAAAAGTGTGAGGCGTCTAACCCTATCTTTCTCTCTCAGTCCTGTTTTTGACATGTGACATGCCTGTTCCCTCTTCACCTTCCACCATGATTGAAAGCTCCCTGAGGTGTCATCAGAAGCCGAGCAGACACCAATACCATGTTTCCTGTACAGCCTGCAGAATCATGAGCCAAGTAAACCTCTTTTCATTAAGAAAAAATAAATAAAAATAAAGCTGTGTGTCTAATTAACAGGTCTATTATAGCAATTACAGTTACAATTACTTTGGGTTAAACTGATTAGTCACAATTTATTTTTATTATATGTGATTTCATATATATTTTATGAAGTAATTATCCTTAACAATTATTCCCCCCCTCTCATTACTAAAAGCAGGCTATAACAATACTGGCCTATTTCACCAACTTTTACTTTGCCCTGCTTTTTCCCCCAACTATATCTCTACAATTACTATAAAGTATTTGGATATAAACATTAATATTTTTAAGATGCAAATACTGAAACATAAGCATGTTATGCAACTTTCAGAGAGACTAAGATTAGCACTCAAGTTTCTTAACTCTTAATTTATTTATTTAGACTCCTTTAGAGATGCTGTCAGATCATATAATAGATTTAAAATCTTGATAGATACAACACGATTATATAACAAACACTTGAAATCAAGGATATGTTTTATATCTCTTATTTCATGTCCTTTTGAGAATATATTGATGTCATGTAGTGGAAACAGAACTGGTCAAGTAATGCTGATATAACTGTAATTCACTGCCTATTGTGTTCAAATACAGATTTTATTGGAACTTAGCACTTTTGTTTTTTAAATAGAAATATGTTAGCATTTCGTTACTGAAGCTATAAAATATCTCAGAGACAAAGAAGTTCTATTATATTTTTGCTCAATTAGGTTTTTAAAAATAATTTCTGTATCTTTGTAACAATCTAACAACAAAACAGGCACCTTTACTCCTATTTTCTTCGCTGTTGCTTCAAAATAAAAACTTAAGACTAATTTGTAATCATCGGGTTCTTTCACCAGAGCTAAATGCACTTGTGGGCCAAGCCACTTTTTTAACTTGCCTTGGTTCTGGCCCACCATGGAAATTTGTGATTGAGGAGGAAATCCTCAATACTAATTACACACAAATGTAATTAGTATGTACAAATTATAATGTATGTACTAATTACGGACAAATGTAATTAGTATTGAATAGATAAATGTTCCAGGATGGAGTTGTAGTCTACCTATTAATGTTTAGAATGCACTTTGACCCTAGTATACCTGCTACTTGGGATAAAATGATAACTTATGTTATAAAGTGACTTTTGGACTATTTTGGCTTTGAGAAACTATTAGTGAACATGCCTAACACATCTCTGAACAACTTCCTGAGCAAGACTTTGGATGGTATTTGCAGTAGTAGCTGCTTTCACCAGGAAATTAGCACCTTAATCAGAGTACGAACTGATTGCTAAACACAAACATCAATGTAATCTCTAGAAGTAGTGGTGTGATGGGAGATGAATAAGAAAACTTAAGAACAAGTTGTTTTGCACTGCCTCTGGCACAGCATAGCACTGTGTACTCTCTCAAGTTTCACTGCCTAAAGTGGTGTGGTCATTGCCACAGGAACACCTTGTGCTTATACCTATCTATGCTCAGGCAGATTCTCTTCCCCATGCCCAGTATATCTTGGCACACACTTGGCTACTTGGTTGCACATAACCTGGCTGAGAGGCTCACTGACTTTTGATGAAATCAACAACATTGCTCCAGTGTGAATTCTTCCTGGAGCCTGTTGTAATAATTTACACGGGAATATAGGATTTTAGTTTTGTCAGAAATCTCTGCCAAGTGAATCTGCAGGGACTTGCTCCATAAATGTCTTGATTCGATAACATAATCATTATAATGCCTATGGCTAGATGTGGGGATTTGTATATATTAAGATGGTGTCCTGATATTACTGCAGCAGAGAACCTTAGGGGAATTTTTAGACAAAATTCAGTATATATTCTCTTCTTGCCTGACCCTAATTCACTGATTCTTTTATAAAACAATGATGAAAGATTCTAAATTCTGAGTGATTGTCAGTCAATTTTTTCTCAGAAAAAAATACCTTTGTATTCTACTTAATAATAAATAAATAGGGCTGGGCATGGTGGCTCACAACTGTAATCCCAGTACTATGGGAGGCTGAGGTTAGGAGTTTGAGACCAGACTGGCCAACATTGCAAAACCCCATCTCTACTAAAAATACAAAAACTAGCCAGGTGTGGTGGTGCATGCCTGTAATCCCAGCCACTTGGGAGGCTGAGGCAGAAAAATTGCTTAACACAGGAGGCGGAGATTGCAGGGAGCTGAGATCGTCCCACTGTGCTACAGCCTAGGTAACAGAGCAGCCTGAGTGACAGAGACTTCATCTCAAAATATCAATAATGATAATAATAAATTGTCATTTACCCAATACTTGTGAGGCTCTCATTTTTAACTGGATGATGTAAAATTGCAAACTCTTTCCTGTTTTAGAAGAGGGAGGCGATACAGTTTTATTTACAGTTAAGCGTATTAGAAATGACTTTGTCATTACTTCCTCCTGGCCAAATGACCTGTCTTATTTTATACCTATATGATTGCCAGTGATGACATTGAATTATATATGTTTTTCTCTTTTGGGATGCTGGGAGGATGGCTTTCTTGACTTGCTCAAAAAAAAAAAAAAAAAAACAGTACAAAATAGACAAAATGCAAAATTTTCAAGATATATTGCAACATATGAAGTACGAAGTAATTCTCTGGTTTGTTATTTCCTTGTTATAATAAAGATGCATGGGAATAGAACAGTCTCAGTGTCACTAAACTGTACTCTCACAGTCACTGTTATTAAGCCCATATATTCAGATAAAGAAAAGATTCGAAAATTGCAGATACCCAAGAAGCCTCCTTGGCCTGATGAGCAGGGTCATCTGAAGTTCCCCTGGCGCCCGCTTTTATCTTCCCATGTTTCCCCAACACTTATGGATCAAAATGCTATTTTATAAAGAATGAAATTCTTAGAAAATGTCAGAGAAATGCCTTATGAATATTCACACGTGGTAAATTTAGTTGGCCATATTTGGCTCTTCCATCATATGGCTCTTTCTCAGGCTGGCCTTTATTCTCTTTTTCCTAATCACAGTAATTCAGGGCAGTTGCAGGGGTAAGTCATAGCCCACTGTGGTGTAATCGTTTCCAGCCCTCTTCCTTGAAGGTCTTGAGGCCCATGGAAGTGATTCAAGGGTTCTAAAACATCTATAATATTAACATTTGTTGGGCGGTAATTAAAGAAAACACTCACTGTGCTGTAGAATTTAAACACATTGGAAACCACTGAAGAATTAACTTAGGATGTAAGGTTGATTTGCTTTTGTGCATCCCTGAATAAAGCTGCTCATCTCACCTCAGCAAATATATCTGAAGGACTTATAATGTGTAACTGATGAGTAAAGTTGTAGCTCTGCCATAAGCTTCTATTTTTATTTTTAAAATTTCTATATGAGCATTTCACAACCTTTAAAATCAGCTAGCAAGTCCTTTATTAAAATGTTCACCTAATGCACCCAGTTAAACAAGTAAATAAAGCTAGGAGACATCAGCTTATTGCTAACTCCATTCAACAAGTAATGGTCCTTATATAACAACTAGCAAGTGCAATATAGGTCATTTTTATAAATAAAAATTTATAAAAATTTATTATTGTAAATAAAAATGAAGTAAGCAGTTTTAGCTTTTGAAATTTATTGACTTTATAAGAAAATGATCAATTTTAATATACAGAAAAATTTGTTTTGAATTATTGTTCTTATAAGTTTTATGTGTTAAATAAGCGTTCACAGACAATTTTGTTTTCAATATTAGGTAACAGGTTTTTGGTAAGGTGGGGGTCGTCCTATGGCATAGTGAAAAGAAAAGCTGAAGAACTGGAGTGAGGCAGTGTTGAGATTTTCCCGATCGACTCGACTCTACCGCATCTGTGGGCTTTTTTTAAAGTGGCTACAGTTGGAATAAGAGATGTATTCTTGACTTGCTATTTAAGCAGTAGAGGTCTGAATTATACCTGTTTCAGGATCAGGTTATTCACTCTGAATGAGACAATGGTATAAAAAATATGTTGTTTTCTATTAAATAAACCACTAGGGAATGATTTCAATTCTTTTCATCTTTAATTCACTCCGAAAGTTCTTTAGTTATGCTGTAGAGTCCATCTAATTTTACTATTTACCCAGAAATAACTGTAAAGGACAAATTTCAAGATTTCTAGTAAAGCCCAAAGTTTTCAGAGCTGATGGATAGATAAGGATGATGACAGTTTTGACAAGACCTCAGAGTATACGATGGGAGGTGACATCCAGGTGGAGGAAACAAATCTCATCTACAGCTATCAAGATAATTAATTTTGGTCCCTTTGGCAATTTTTCCATACCTTATTGCCCTGTCTAAAGATAAAAATGATTAGTGGAGGGAAACAAACTAATTGAAGGGAAATATTATGTAGTACTTTGTTAAAGAGTTGTGTCATTATTGAAATAATTATTGTGCATCTTTGAGGCAGGCATTCAAGGTAACCATTCAGGGTATATTACCTGTCTCCCATGTGACCCATTGACTGCAACATGATAAGGAACTTGTCTATGTTACACCTAGGGGCATTGATGCAGTTGCAAGATGTAAAGGACGAAAAAGTAACTAAACAATTCAAGCTCTCATCAAAGTCACTTTCTTGACAAGCTATCAGTTGATCTCTACTGTACCTTTTAGTTAAACAAAAACAAAAACAAAAAAAGGCTATGATCCTAAATGAAAGGGCATATAATCAGGGACATTTTCAAATTCAACTCATTACTATAAGTTATTTCAATGCAATATAAACCACCTGTTCACAACAGATCATTTGAAAAACAGTTTCACTTGTGTATTTTATGTAATATAGCTTACTTGATAGTTTTTAAAAATCAGCTATAATATATATTGATATTGAAATGTATCGTAATAGGATGTTTTCTTGCTTGAAAGTTTTCTACCCTGTGCATGAATGTCAAACTATCAAAGAACACATCAGTATTTTTTTATTTATGCTTCATACCTAGCAGTCACACTACTCACTTCCTTCCCCTTTAAAGTCCTGTTCCTAATCTATGTTCAGCAAGAAAACCTTGTAATTGGAAGTTGTTGGCATGGACAACAACTAGAGTTGTTGGACTAGTTGTAGTCCAAGTAAAAGGACTGTGAGTAAATGCCTTAGGACCATTTTATTGGGAAACTACACAGAATTAAAAATATTGACAATGTGGTTTATTTAAATTGTCCATTGTGTGTTTGGAAGCATTTTCCAAGCAATTGAAACTAAGTATAATTGTAGCACAAGGTAAGAGAATTTTCCAAGCACACTAGGTGACCTTTCTTTATCTCACAGTCTAGTATTTTATCTCAACCTCCAGGTTACTAACCATAGTTCTGATTCTGCCAGAATCAGAACAAAGGGGAAGAAGTAAAGGGTGAGAACAAATTTTTACTTTGGTGGTATTGTCTCAATATGGCAAGTGTTTGAAACTGACTCACTTTCATGACATTTTAATAAATTTCACATTTTCTTTCTTTCTTTTTTTTTTTTAAATGGAGTCTCACCCTGACGCCCAGGCTGGAGTGCAGTGGCATGATCTTGGCTCACTACAACCTCTGCCTCCTGGGTTCAAGTGATTCTCCGGCCTCAGACTCCTGAGTAGCTGGGACTACAGGTGTGTGCCACCACACCCGGCTAAATTTTCGTATTTTTAGTAGAGAGGGGTTTCACCGTTTTAGCCAGGTTGGTCTCAATCTCCTGACCTCTTGATCTACCAGCTAGGCCTCCCAAAGTGCTGAGATTACAGGCATGAGCCACCACTCCAGCCAAATTTCACATTTTCTATAAAGGCCAATGATCTATTTTACTCTAGCTGAATGGTTTCTCCTGTTATCCACTTCAAACCAATTATATCTCATTTGGGATCCCATGATTGTATCCCCCAAGCGGTTCGTTTGACAATATGTAAAATGATTCAACCTGGCTTTTCCCCCGTGGTCTTCCTATATATATTTCTTGGATGTCTCAAAAGCTTTGATCCAACAAAATATGGAGAGATGACTAATCCCCAAACATCAACACTTTCCTTAGCTCCACTTCTAAAACGTAGATCTAGATAGCTATTTTCTTATCATTTAGATCAGAGATCAGCAAAGTAAGGCTCATAACAAATTAGGTTCACTGTTTGTTTGTATACATAAGATTTCATTTATACACATGCCTAATTGCTTACATATTGTCTGTGGCTACTTTTGCATTATAAAGACAGAGTTGAACGGTTGTAACTGAGATTATATAGTGTACAAAATCTAAGGTATTTACAATCTAGCTATTTACTGAAAATGTTTGTTAATCACTGCTCTAGACACCTGGAGTTTAAACTTCAGTGCACCACGTTCTGAAAGCATCTAGAGACACATAATGAGTTCCGCAAATGGACCTACTGAAGAACCCTTGGGATAAGTGTGTACAGTATGTACTCCTATAATATTGGGGTTCAGGGGTCCCCCCTCACTTCCCCTGAGTGGACATTTCTCCAGGTTCTTGGTCAATCTTGGTCAATCACTCCCCAAGAATGGGCGAGGAGACCATGGCGCAGTGAGCAGTAAATGGGGGACTCAAGAAGGGTTGTAGAAAGTCCCTTGCAGGCTCGGCTGTACTCGCCCCTCCCTGCTGTTTTTCTCCCGACCCACCTCTGCGTGCGCAGGGTTCCACCCCCAGCGCTGGGCTGTTCCCGGCCGGCAAAAGCGGGGTGCTCACCCTTTCCACCCTACAGGATCCCGCAGGTGTTGGTCCCGAAGGATAGAGAAGGAGAGGGAAAGCAGAGAGAGAGCTTGAAGGTGAAAAACTGGCACTTCTAATTCTGGCTGGCGCACGCCACATAAGACGGGCTGGGTCTTGGCTCCAAGGCTCGGTGCTGCCCAGGGTCCCCGAAGCCCTGCCCGGCTGCGGCCCTTTCAGGGTTCTTAAAGAGGACAGAAGGGAGTTGGGGGGAGATAGCATGGGGAGAAATGCCAGATATAGGTGAAGGGGAGGAAGGCAACAAATTACACTGCCACGTGTGTACCTATGCAACAATATTGTATGTTCTTCACATGTATCCTAAAACCTAAAATGCAATAAAAAGTAAAATTAAAAAAAAAAAAGAAAATGAAACTTTAGAAAGACAAAAAAAAAAATGAAAGGAAAGAAAAAGATAGTGGAAGAAACATATCAAAGGAGAAATAAACAGAATAAAATGAGGTGTAGCTTAAGGTTTCTATCTCAGTCTTCTTCTTATGAAGATAAACAGGAAAGTCATTCTGTGAAAAAGCGGAAACCATGGTTTGATGGAGTCAATTTTTTCTTGGTAAGTAGATAACGGTGATTCCAGACAATGATGTAAGTATCAATGCCCTGTGAAGCTACTGACTAGGCTCAGGAGAAACATTTCCTCAGATGATTAGCTCTGTAAAATCATTAGACTGCACATCTTCTGTTTTTCCTTACTACAGGCAAAGAAAGACATTATCTGTTTGTTTTTTTTTTAATTTTTATTTATTTATTTTTGAGATGGAGTCTTGCCCTGTTGCCCAGGCTGGAGTGTAGTGGCACAATCTCCACTCACTGCAACCTCTACCTCCAGGGTTCAAGAGATTCTTCTGCCTCAGCCTCCTGAATAGCTGAGACTATAGGCATGCAACACCATGCCTAGCTCATTTTTGTATTTGTAGTAGAGACAGGGTTTCACCATATTGGCCAGGCTGGTCTTGAACTCATGACCTCATGATCCACCCACCTTAGCCTCCCAAAGTACTAGGATTACAGGAATGAGCCACCATGCCCAGCTCACATCATTTGTTTTAAGAAGGGAAATTAACAAGATAATGAAAAAGACAAATAACACTTTCAAGTTCTCTTAAAGATAAAGTAAGTACTGCCACGGCGAATGAGAAGTTACTGTGCGAGTAGAGAGGAGAGAGTACATGAGGGAGAAGGAAAAGAGCAGGAAAGATGAGAATTAAAGAGAGGCAAGAAGGCCAGAGAAGAATACATGGAGAGAAGCAGAAGGAAAGGGAAATAGAAAAGTGGAAACTTGACTGGAATTAAAAATAAATGGGATTAGGAAGATCACATGAGGAGAAGTAGGAGGAGGAGGAACAACAGAGAAAGGAGTGGAAGAAAACTGCAATGAGTAAAACTAGAGAGCAGGGATTGATAGGGAAACAATAACAGCTGAACAAAGTGAAACAAAGCGGAAGGACAAAAAAAGGAAGAGTTGATATTTACAGAATGCTTACATTTTGCTTTAACCTTCATAAAAAATCTATGAGGTAGGTGCTATGATGTCTGCATTTTAAACATAAAGTTCTCATGGCAGGGAGAGAAAAATTCACTTTCTAAGTTTACACCCCATTATATATAGAGGATTTAAATTTAGGTTGCATTTCTGTGTTTTTAACCAACAATGTCATACGACAAGAAGCAAGGGGATGAAGAAAAAGGAAGTGAGGCAAATTATGAAGGTTTTTTTGTTTTCTTGGACAGGAAGCAGCTGCCTGCACTCGAACTCCTGCCCTTTCCACATCCCATAAGCCCGTCCATCTTTCCATGCTCCTCAGTTCTTCCTTTTCAGTGACTAACAAGATTTCATCTATAAGCAGAAGATCAAATCCTGTCTAAAAGCCAGACCAGGAAACTCCCTGGAAATAACCAAGTCAGTTTCTTGGAAGATAATGGTAATTGTCCTTCTTGGTTCTAATGAGCCTCACTTTCACTTAATCAAGTCCTGCTGAGATTTAACTGGGACGGATTTCATGACTGTTAAGGCCAAATATTGATGTCTAATTTACATGTTATATTTATGTTTACTAAACTGACAAGCAAATAATCTAACAGGTTCAATGTCTTTATAATTAATAAGGGATGCATTAAAATCTTGGGTATCATTTTGGAGGAAACTAACACAATAGTTGAAGTGATACTTACGTGAGCACAATGGTAATGACATAAAGGATTTTATAAAATAGTCTTTTTTCCCTCTCAGAAGAAAGAATAACTTGGAAAAGACTGAAAAGTGCCTACTAGCAGATTCTAACAGTCTCAATTCCAGTGAAGCAGAGATTTGGTTATAGAAACAAGATAAAACTGCTAGACCATACTCTCTGCTACTGTTGCACTGGGATTACCTAATTACTGATCACAGTTTGATCATGGCTTCTCACTGACAGCTTCCAAAAATTTACATGAAAAAAACAATGACCTGACATTCTAGCTAAATTGTATCTTAGCTATAATATAAACTTCTTTCATTTATTATCTTGATTAGAGTTTGAACATATTATTAATTATAGGTCCTTTGCTTTGCTTTTGTGTTAGTCTCTTCCTCTATCTCACACACACACACACACACACACACAAACATACACACTATTCTTCACATATTAGCCTTGACATCAGCAAACTTGAGGGACGCTTTCAATATTTTCTTTCACATTGTTATTCTAAATAATTCCAGTTTACACAGCAGAGCTGAATATATAGACTACCTGAAAATTCCTTGGACAATTAAATGACTATACATAAATACTGCAAAAGCCCATTTCAGCCCTCCCAATCAAGGTTATGTATCTGGGATTATTTATTGCATTTAGTATCAAATTGTTGTATTAATAAAACCTACTGAATTTAGTATTTTCCCTACTCAACATATCTCAATAAACAGCCCATCTTCTAAGCAATATGCAGGATCCATACTGTGTGAGGAAAAATAAAAATGAAAAAAAAATCCTATCAAAATGAACCTAAATATAGGAAATTATTGGATTGACACAGTTATGTACTATATGATTTAGCTGCCCCCTAATTCTCAGCTTAATTTCTATCCTATGTCCCCTTGGTATCTCAGAAGGCTAGAAATGTACACGCTACATTTCCCATTTGCTGGGTGACTCTTGGTTAGGTTGTACAAATGTCCACCCTGGCAGGAAGTAGGCAGACAGTCAGAAGGGAGATTTTTGTTCTGCTTTTCATAGCCCTTGAAGCAGGAGCAACAGCAATGACAGATGACTGTGCACTATTGTGGGCAAATGTGGGTCTGGTAACAACTGCAGGTGACTGTTGGCTTTAGAATTTTTGCTGATTCAGCTGCATCAGGAGGCGAAGATTTTAATGAGTAGGATCAATAAGGTTCCAACGGCAACAAGGAAAGCAGCCGTAGTACTGCTAGTAGATGAGCAGTAGAGGTGAGTTTGTCAGTTCCAGCCTAGTGGTTCTCCCCCTCCTAAAATCAGACTTGCTTCTAGGGATCAGAACAGATCTCAGTGGAAATTTAATTGCCCCTATTATAGGTAAAGAAAACTAGATATGGCTTAACATTCACAAGTATTTGTCAATATTTTTTTACTATACAATGGCAATCCAGCCCTTCCATAGCTGACTTGGGGTAAGAATATAGCAGACAATGGTACCTGAAATCATGATTATGGATCAAAAAGGTGGAAAAGGAATAGCCTCAGAAGCAGCAGACATAAATGGGAAAGAATGAGAAGCAGAAACCTGAAGCAATAGCGAAGAAGGAAAAGAACAATTAATTGTAGTTTAATGTAATAAGTTGGAAACTACCTAGAGCATTGTATATTTAAATGAATCAAATTATATGAACAAATATTCACAACCCCAGAGAATGCCAGCTCCATTGCACTTTTTTAACATTGATATACACTTCTATTTATAGTTCATTTTCCTTGTTTGTTTGTTTTTCAAAGTAGGCGGAGGCAATAGGTATTTGGCTGGCAGTGCAACTACCCAAATTGCTACTCTGGAAAGGAGAAAAGGCAGTTAAACACAGATGTAGGTTACTGTGCCATGAGTAACAAATTCAGTACGTGATAATGAACCCAGTTTTGCCACACAACAAAGAAGAGCAACACTATTTTTAATACTGGCCTTGATCTGAAAGTAGGAGTTATACATAAGCACTACAGAAGAATAACATGAAAAAATACGGTTCTACCTCTACAGTGGCAACATCCTTTGAAGTGTATTCGTTTTCCTATCATGGGAATATTTCACAACAGAAGGAAGACATTATCAGAGGATTACACTGAAAAAAGAACTCCATTCACACATCATACTTCATGCTTCATCTCCGTTGTAAATATCAGTAGTTTACTCCTATTTATTTTGTAATAGAATTCCACTGATGAATATACCACAATTTTTCAAGTTCACCTATTGATGTACTTCTGAGTTATTTCCAGATTTCAGCTTTTAGGAATATGACTTCTGCGAACATTCATTATTAAGTATCTGTGTACTTCTAAGGTTTATTATTTGGGGGTAATAAAGGTAGAATTGCTGAATCTTAAGATAGATTTATGTGGATTTTTGCAAGATCTAGTAAGGCAGCTTTAGGCAACTATTACAGTCAGGAAACTATTATCCTGGTTTGGAAAACTGTACTGAAGCTATGTACAATGTCAGCATCTGGGGAAAAGGAAGGTAATGTAACCAAAATCACTTTACTCCTCTTTTTTTTTCTTTTCTATTATTTAAAACTGAAAAATTTGAAGAGTATAGTGAGCAGGTGGGAAAACTTTTCTTAAAATAACTTTTGTAGCTACTCTTACCTTTAAAACAGCAACTACAACAGAAGGAACACCCTGATCACAAATCATAGGTAACTTAGTAATAATACCACTTGCGAATACCAGGATGGTGCATTTTAACTTTTTTAGAACTTTTTCTCATTAGAAACAAATAGTAAAAATGAAGAAAGAAATGAGAATAACAGACAAAAAAGTTGGCTTCAAGTTTGATTACAGGCTCTAATGTACCTAATGGTCACACAGGTACACGAGATCTAAGTTACCAAAAAGGACAAAATTAAAAGATGTCACTAAGATGGAGATTTTTCATATGCACATTATTTTGTTAAATTCTAGTAATTTTTTTAGTCAAGCCCCAGATTTTCATGGTAGTTAGTTGATGATTTAATTTCAAGAACACTTAGTGTGGCTGGGCACAGTTCACACCAGTTATTCTAGCACTTTGGGAGGCTGAGGCAGGTAATCACCTAAGGTCAGGAGTTTGAGACCAGCCTGACTGACATGGTGAAACCCCATCTCTACTAAAAATACAAAAATTAGCCAGGTGCAGTAGTTCCAGATCCTCAGGGGCAGAGGCAGGAGTATTGCGTGAACTCAGGAGGTGGAGGTTCCAGTGAGCCAAGATTGCACCACTGCACTTCAGCCTGAGCAACACAGCAAGATTCCGTCCCCAAAAATAAACAAACAGAAAAAGAACCCTTAGAAAAGGGCCTGCACTTACTTTTCATTCACCAGGAAACAATCTAAGTTTTGTATTACTTTTCATTCACCAAGTAACAATCTAAGTTTTGTAAGAGCAGTTAGAGTTTGTCATCCATGAGTTTGCCATTTTTTTAAGGGAAAAAATCAAGGGTGTGCAAAACTTTGGAGCTTTTTATTTGTATTCCAGATAGTTTTATATAAGAGAAATAGGAAAAGAATACAGACATAGGCAAATTAGACACAGAAAACACAAGACTATATTGAAATGGTTTCTGTGAAAAACATAGGGGTGTCCCTAAAAACCTAATGACTGTACATGGCTGCTCAGTGGAGAAACATATATTGGTGTAAAACAGATAAGTACAGAAAGGCTTTACCTAAGGACAAGAACAGTTATAGAAACATCAGTGACATATGAGTCTTCTATTCAAAACACGTTATCAAATTACATTCCAGAGGTAAACATTTTTCAAGAAAAAGGTACTCCTCTCCCGTAATACAGCTGATTTCTAGGTCCTTCCTTTAAAATATCCTTTGCTTTGCACTTGGAAATAATGAGAGCATTTGTTTAAGAAATGCGAATGACTGGATTTCAACTACATAAACACGACAGTTAATAACTACTCTCTTCTTCCTGCAAGCTCATAGAAATTATTTATAAAATATAGTGCTGAAAGAAGGAAATATATAGGTCATTGGAAAAACACAGCAAGCACCAAAATCAAGTTACAGATATATATGAAATTGATAAATGGCAATTTACGAATTGAAGAAAGATTAAATAATCCTGGAACAACTGTCTATCAGTACAGAAAAAATCAGATATTTATATTAAAGAAATAAGTGTCAGAAAGATTAGAGTCCAGAACACGAAAAAACATTACATTGAAAAATAAAATGTGCACAAAATCAAAGAATTTGAAAAGATTTAAAATTGGCTATATAAATATTTAAATGTTCAGCATGACAAAATCTACCATAAACAAAATTAAACACAAGCAATTGATGGGTCATGCCTACAGTGTATATATTCTGCAAAGAATTAGTATCTCAACTATAAAGAACCCCTATGAACCAATAAGAAAAAGATGAAAACCTATTTCTTTAATGGCCAGAATATTAAAAACAGGCAATTTACAAAGAAGAAAATCCAAAAGACCATTAAACACATGATAAAATGATTTACTTTACTAGTAATCAAGAACATGCAATTTGAAGCAAATATGATACCATTTCATACCTAATTAGCAAGAAACTTGAAGTGTTGATAGTACCCAGTGTTGGTAAGGAGAAAATTCCATGAGACTCTGACTTTATTCCCTTAGACTTTAAAGAATGACGTCTTCTTATCTAAATTAAAGCTTGAAGTAGTAAAGTTTCAAAAGTAAAAACATGGTCTATGACTTATGATTATTTGATTCATGACTTTTTGATTTGACAATGGTAAAAAAGTGATGCACATTCAGTATAAACTATACTTCACAATTTAAATTATGGTATTTTCTCAGGCTAGAGGTATGTAGTTTGATATACTCATGAGATTCTAGGCAATTGCAATGAGCCACAGCTCCCAGTCGGCCACATGATCACTGCTAGGATAACAACCTATACTCTACAGTGTGCTACCTTCCAGCATTTTTTGGATATAATTTTGCCCAACTGTGCATTAATGTAAGTGTTCTGAACATGTTTATGGTAGACTAAGCTAAGCTATGCTGATCAAATGTATTAAATTCATTTTCAATTTATGGTATTTTCAATTTACAATGGGTTTATTGGGATGTAACCCCATCATAAGTTGAGGAAAGCCTGTAATGCAAATAATTCCACTTCCAGGCATAATTCCTACACTGACCAGAAATACTCGGAGACAAGTACAAGTATATTTTTCAGGCCTTTGTTTGTAATAGCAAAAACAAAAAAGCTGAAACAAAAATAAATGCCCATCAATAGGAGACTAGATGAATAAACAGTAGTGTATTTATATAATGAGATCATACTCTGCAGTATTCCATTTCAGAACTGACAATAACAGTGAGTGAGTACAGCTGCATGTATCAACACAAATACTTCTTGAAAAAAGTGAATGAATGAAACAGATTAAAAGAGATGCAAATAACACATGCAAATGTTAAAGACAGCGACAATAAGATATATACCATGGTACACATATTAAATAACATGAAATATATTTAATGAAATGCAATATGTTTCCAGAAAACATGCAGGAAGAAGTGTAGCTACCATCTCAAGATGTGTGTTACCTGGCAGAAAATAGTGAAATGGGAGAGGGCCTGGTGTCTTGGGTCTGTCTAAAACATTTGATTTCTTCAAAAAGCAATAGCAAAATAAGCAAGTATGTCAAAATGATATTAAATGAAATGTGTCATATTCTTTGCTGTACTTTTTTAAATATTTGAAATATTTTGTGACAAAAATTAAAATTATATTTTAAAATATTGAGTAAAGAAAGAATATGGTAGGGTAAGAGAAGGATCAAATAGATTAGTAAGACTCCATATTGGTTTTTCTTAAATTATTATACTGTGCAAATGTATTGTTTCTAAAATCTGAAGTGTTCTACTTCCAGGAAACTAGTATACTTAATAAGCTGCTTTATCTATGTGAGTTGACATGAGTTCACATACTTAACTTAGTTTTTGTCTAAATACATAAACTGAAGCATATTTTCAGAATTGAGCTTGAAAAGCTTTTCAAAAAGTTTCTCCAACACAATCAATTGTACATATGCTAAATCCTTAAAAATAACTTTTATTTCTCTTCTGCCAATATTCCTGTTATATATTTTCTGTGTCTGAAAAATAAAGTAGCTCTTCAAATATTTGTCTAGCATCATCTCATTAAATAGTACAATGAATCAGTATAGTAACTTCAGCCTTATCTCATTTAACTTTTATCATCATTGTATATTTTAAAATCATCTCTATTTGAAAAAGATGAACATACCATAAATACACCAATTTTTGGTGTATATTTGGTAAATGTATTCATGCATGTAATTATCGTCACCACAATCAATATATAGAATATTTCCAATACTCCTAAAAACTATACTTTGCTGTTCTGTAATTAATGACTTCCTCAACACCCATATCCCAACACCCCAGCCAACCACTGATAACCTTTTCTTTACAATATGTTAGATTTGCCTTATCTAGCATTTTATGTGATAAAATCAGACAAGATATACAATTTTACGTCAGCATTCTTTTACACATTACGCTTCATCCACGTTATTCCATATATCAATAGTTTACTCCTGTTTATTTTTGAATTATATTCCATTAATGACCATTTTTAAAGTCATCTATCCATGTACCTTTGTGTTACTTCTAGATTTTGGCTATTATGAATACAATTTCTGTGAACATTCATTATTAAGTATCTGTGTACCTAGAAGTCTTTATCATTTGGGAGTAAATACTAAGGGTGAATTGCTGAGTCATACCACAAGTATATGTATACTTTTGTAAGACCTATTAAAGCAGCCGTAGGCAGCTAATACAGTCAAAAAACTATTTTCCTGGTTTGGATAACTGTATTGAAGCTAGGTACAATGTTAACATTTGGGGAAAACTGAGGTTTTGTAACCAGAATAATGCACCAATAACACTTATTCTTGCTTTTATTTTCTTTCCATTATCTCAAATTGGAAAAATTTTAAACAATGTCATTTATACTTGCTTTTGTTATTAGTACTGCTGTTGTTCCTGCTCTTCTCTGGTAATCTCTTCTGGTGTAATCCCTCTTCTCTCTTGCATGTTAGCACAGTAATAATTTTACTATAAGGAGTAAAGAATTTATAAGCAAGACAGACACAGGATCAGATTTGGGAATTTTAATGAGAATCCATTTGGAGTGGGTTGAAACTTGGACAGGTATTGGGCTAGAAAAAGAAAACCCCAATTAACTGGTAAAAAACTAATAAATGCTTGAACTAAGTAAAAGAGAATTGAGAAGAGAAGATCTTTTACAGATACAAGGGGGTGGAATTAATTGATTAACAGATTGGTTATTAGAAAAAAGAGATATGTTAATAATAATAATAGCAAAGCTGACATTATCAAACAATTCATAGATATATAGCTTGATTAATCTTCCTTAACTCTTTAAGAAAAATATAATTATCATCTTTTTTAAAATTTAAAATCAGTCTTTGTTTAATCCTCTTATCCATGGGCATAGTATGTTCCTCCATTTATTTAGTTCTTTATCTGATTTTTTAAGTCAGCATTTAATAACTTTCAGCATATAGATCCTGTAAGTTTGACTAAGATTATACTCAGGTATTTCATTTTCATTGAAAAGATTTCAGTTTCCACATGTCAGTTGTAAAGACATAAAAGTGTTTGATTTTGAGTATTGCTTCTGTGTCATGCATCCTTGCTGAACTCATTTATTAGGTTGTGAACTTTGTTTTTTTAACTGATACCTTGACCAGCTAAATTTTAATGAAAGTGAAAAAGTAATTAAATGGGCAAAGGCTTTTGACAAAAGGTGTTGAGCAATCGGATATCGATAGGTCAAAAAAGAAAATAAAAAAGAAAGAAAATAAAAGAAAGAACGAGATTAACCTAAGTCATACACACCATATAGAAATTATGAAATTATAAAACTCATTGGCAAATATAAATATCTAATCAAATTCATAATACTCTAATATCATAACAGTGGTGTATAATCACTTTTGATTTTTTGGGTTTTGTTTTTAGAGATGGAGTCTCCCTCTGTCAGTCACCCCAGTCTGGGGTGCAGTAGTACAATCATAACTCACTTCAGCCTTGCATACCTGGGATGAAGTGCTCCTCTTGCCTCAGCTTCCTAAGTAGCTGGGACTACAATCATGCACCACTGTGCCTAAGTTTTGTTTTTGTAGAGGTGGGGTCTGGCTCTGTTGGCCACACTGGTCTCAAACTCCTCACCTCAAGTGATCCTCCTGCCCCAGACTCCCAGAGTGCCTGGATTACAGGTATGAGCCACTGCAACTGGCCCATAATCACTCTTAACTCTAGAATGAAAGTTAGAGAACTTACTAAAAATACATATAACTAAAAAGATGTTAAAGGATATACAATATTAATAGATACAAATTGTGACAATAACATAAAATTGGGAGGGCTTATATAGGTTTTGTATGTGATTGGATTTAAGTTATTATAATGTCAATCACATGATGCCATTATGACTACCAAAACTGTTGCATGGTATAAAAGATTTCTCAGTAGAGTTTGTGATATTTTTTAGTAATTTCCTACTCAATTATTTTTTAAAAATTGGTATTTGCAAATTGTATTTCCTAGAGTAAAAGTGACACCTCACCCCCTTTAAAGCATTACTAGTTCTAGGAACTGAACTAAACTAAAAACTGAAAGAGTGTTTATCATTTTATTGCTTGTTTTTGTCCAGGGTGACAGCTAGAAGTTACCATTCTGAACATGCTAGAAGGAAGAATAGCCACAGAGAAGGTGATTATGGCATTTCTGCCTCCACATAAAGACTGACATTGTTTTCAGCTTTTATTTTTCATTTACAATAGCACAATACATTGGAAAATTTGTTAGTCTTCAGCAGTTGCATTCCAGACTGTGTTCTCTAGTTGACCTCTGGGCCATAAAGGACAGTTCAGTCATCTGTTTCACTCTTGAATTGATTAAATTTACATTTATACTTATTTTCAATGCTCCTTATTCTCCAGAGATTTTGAGAAGGGTTGCAAAATAACCATATATTGTCCTTCAAACCAAAACAGTTTTGAAAGTTGAAGAAATGCTATTAATAATTATCTCAGGACTAGAGGCATAAATTCATATAATTCCAAGCAAACTAGGACATGGGGTCTACATAACTATATATGTCAGGATAACAATCTTCTTTCTGATCCTTGAGCCCTAAATATTAAACAGATGTCACATCAAATTGTTCTATAAGTTTCTTTTTGTAAAGAAACTTATGTGTCATCAAACAAAAATTTTGTTTATGTCATCAAACATAATAATTGTTCTATCAGTTTCTTTACAAAAAGAAACTTATCAGCTCGTAATATTTTTTTTTATTTATTTATTTGTTTATTTATTTATTTAGAATAAAAAGAATGAAAGAGAGAAAGGAAGAGATTTTAGAAAAAGAGAGAAAAGGAGAAAGAAAGAAACAGCAAAAGAAAGAAAAAATGAAAGAGAAAGAGGAAGAGATTTTAGAAAAAGAGAGAAAAGGAGAAAGAAAGA